>JAOTRH010025641.1:0-55199 GCA_034768845.1 Heliamphora exappendiculata | reverse complement strand
CGAGTTGAGTTAGGATTTTTTAGTTGAGTTAGGATTTTTAATCTTCTCCGTACTCTATAGCCTCGTGGACTATCCATTACTAACACTAGGGTTCGAGCAGGGTCTTTACATGGTTTGTTATTAATTGGGTTATTACAACTAGGGTCTGTACCGAGTCGTTACAAACTACCCCCCTTGAACAAATTTCGTCCCTGAAATTTCGCCCTGTACTTCATCGCATGGAAGGTTAAGGATAATTTACTAACATTGTGTCTTTGATTACTTGAGTTGTTCTTTATTTTGGGTGTGGATAAGGTCGACCCCATATGTTTAGCACTTAGCGTAAAGGTTGTCACGTCCTACTTAACACTTTAAACTAGTTATTACCTAATTTTCAAAGACCAAGTCACATAATCAAGTAGCCCAAAAAGTTTGTATCTCTGTCCCGTTAGTTAGCCTCTTCTCATTAACTGTTGCTTCTATTTCTGTTGAGCCCACTTGAATTTCTTCTCCAGATATAACATGACCTAAAAACATCACCCGGTTAAACTAAAATTCACATTTACCAAGTTTTACATACAACTTGTGCTTTCTCAGGATCTTTAAAGATTCTTCAAATGTTTCCTGTGTTCCTCTTCACTCTGAGAATATAACCGAATATCGTCTATCAACACAATTACAAATTGGTCTAGAAAACTTCTGAGCACCCAATCCATTAGGTCTATAAACACAGCAGGTACATTTGTTAACCCAAAAGTAACACCACAAATTCATAATGCTCGTAACGAGTCCTAAAGGCGGTCTTAGGTATATCTGACTTCCGCACTTTCAATTATTTTATCTTACCCACATTTTACCATGACACTCGATTCCCTCAAGGCCAATTACAAAAGCCATACCCATGAATTCGTATAGTCTCACTTACACTTCCACTCTTCTCATCCAAACACTTATTCCTCCCACGTACTCACACAAAGCTGCACACAACTTCACCAAAAATAGCAAAATTATATCACCCTTCAACTTCTCATACATAGAGTTCACATGCTCCCATAAAAAAAATTCCTTCTCTATACCAGCAACATCTACTCACCAATCTAAATAAACTTGCGCTAACTGGTCACATCACAACAGGTTTTCGAAAGCAACTTCTTTGCGACTCCCATTGATACCACAACGGAAACCAAATACCACTCCATAAGAGTTACGTAGTCTATAAGCCAAACAAGTACAAACTGATACTTTAAGAACCAATCATGTGAACAACTTGGTCTATCTAAAATGCGCACTCCACCCCTCAAACAATCTTTAGCGTTAATGGGACTCACTATTTCCACAAACTCCTCGGTGCCCAATTCCTTGAATTGTTTATCTGAAGAGCTACCGGTCTTTGAGGTGATCTTGATACTCCTGATGACGAAGTCTATAATCATATGCTTCCATTTTCTCTCTAGTTTTTCCAAAGGTTTCTCCGTTCCTCTCGGCCTCTACCATATGTTGTTGACGTGCTAAAACGTTGGATTTGAATGTCTTTTCAATAACTGGATCGTTTTTGGATTGTTGAAGTCAATTGTCGAGTTGCGCGGGTTGATGATTCCTCTGTTATCCCTTGGTTTTTGTGTCTGCATCTATTTTGCCGAGTCAAGTCAATTGGATTATTCCCTTGGATTATTCCTCTCTTATAATCATATGCTTCCATTTGCGCTGATTGTTGAAGTCAATTGTCGAGTTGCACGGGTTGTCTTTTTTCTATCCCCTAACAGTTTTTTGAATCCTGGCGGTACCTTCAAACGGTAGGTGGTTTCAGAGTCGAGAGAAATGAATGATGGCAAAAGATTTTATCAATGTCGAATGTTTGGAATGGGTACTTAACAAAGAATTGATATGGAGTTCTATAAGATAAGAGTTAGTTCAAGGATGATGACTTGAATAGGAGGAGAATCAAATGCGGATACCGTTAATTATTGAGGCACGAAAACTTGAGGACAATGGTACTTTCTAGAATTGAATTTCTAATAGGGTTATCAGCAAGACTTGGGTGCATAGGAGTTACTGACGAATGACACTTGACGGTACCGTTGAGGACTGATGATATAAGAAGTAAGGACATACAAAAGAACTTCGAAAAGGTGACACCAAGGCTTAGTGTAAATGAGAAAAGGACTTATAAGGATGAAGTCGCGGGGCTTTAATAGTATCTCTCGAGGTAATATCTAAAACTTCTCCTAGTGCGTACTCCTGTCTACCCCCCTAAAAATAGGATAACTTGTTGCATGAATTTCTAATCTTCGATCTCGATGGTCATACCCATCCTTCACGTGTAGATTCCTTGCTACTTTCGATCTCGGTAATGTCCTAACACGGCTCATTATAAGACTCAGGCGTAGAAGATTTTAGTTCTTATAATCTATAGATGATAATTATTATTAATACAACGCATCCTATACAGCTCCAACGCGACAGAACGCGTGGTTTCCCATAACCCAAGGCCTAAAGGTTCACTAAACCTAGACTCTGATACCAACGGTGACGCCCCATCCTTCGGGCACGTCGGGACATACGTAAATATAAATAAAGCGATATTCTAGCCATTCATTCATATTTACATACGTAAATTATTACATCATAAAAGAGTTTTGAACCGTTCAAAATTACATAACTATTACAGTTTCACTGAGAAAATTCAAAAATTACACTAAGTATCAGAGAACTTAATAGAAAAACGAAAGCAGAGGTCTCAACTTCTCGGAATGCATCAGCGGGATCCACGTGCTCTTAGAACTCACCCTGTTCTTCAAACTCTTCTTCTCCCTCGGGGGTGAACTCTTCCAGAAACTCCTCACCTGTGGCACGAATGCCATGAGCCAAGGCCCAGAAGTAAAACACTCTAACTTTCAAACTAATCTCACGGCACAAAATTCACCGCAACACATACTATATAACACCCAGTACAGTTTATAGTCAAGGAGACAGACAAATTTATGACAGGATAGCATATAAGTTAATAAATATGCGTGTATGAAATGCAGATGCCCAACCCAAAATGCACCCAGATAATAACAGGAATTCCACACCGGGAATCACCTGAGTAGACTTAATGGGACTTGATCACCAAAGCCATCATCGCACCTCATTACGAATTATAACCACGTTGCCTGGCTTCATGCCATAGCTGTTTTACTCAATGGCAACGACGTGGGGGTCAACCAACCAAAATATTCAGCCACCCTTATCTGGGCGGATAATTCCCACCTTAAGATGCGTGATGCCTTTGTCGGTATCAACCAAAAGTCTAAATCATCAAAATCAGAATGCTAGCGATGAACCTATGGTGCCCAACAATATCCTTAAACCATTTCAAACACCAATCAAATTTGTAACATCAGGGACATACCCAGGGTGTACAAAGGGAATATATCCCAAAACAGTTTCAAAAATAGCAACCAGCGATGCCCTAGACTTAGAATCATGAAAGACAACTCAACATTACCCATCCCGATTATAAATCAACCAATCGAATTCTAAGTGGCACCATTATGTTCCCGTACGTTAGGTTCTCGTACATCACTACAGCGTATAACAGCAGTTCGGCTCAAGACGTGATACGGCTCAGGACATAACATGGTTCAAGACATACATGGCTCAAAGCTAACATATCAAATACAATAATTCGAATGACACCATTATGTTCCCATACGTTAGGTTCCCGTACATCAACGTTCCCGATCACTACAGCATATAGCGGCAGTTCAGCTCAAGACGTGATACGCCTTAGGACGTAACACGGCTCAGGACATACATGGCCCAAAGCTATTCATACTCGACACAACAATCTGAATGGTACCATTACGTTCCCGTACGTTAGGTTCTCGTACATCAGCGTTCCCGATCACTATGGCGTATAGCGGTAGTTTGGCTCAAGACGTGATACGGCTCAGGACGTAACATGGCTCAAGACGCACATGACCCATTGTCAAAACCCCACATCAACCACATTAAGATACAACTTAAAACGTACAAGAGGTAACCCACAAGATGCCTCTAGTACCACAATCATGATGCTTATGGTATAACTACTTATATTCTAAAGCACAACTAATATTGGCATGCGTTCTAATCATCATATATATATACCAATAAGCACTAATCAACTAATCATCGTATAAAACTTGGCTCTCACAGTAAAGGATACTCAAATCACACTTAGCAACCGTAAGGCCAAATATCAAGTATTAAATTAAAAGAGCCGACAAAGTTTTGGGGTATCTAGATTTGGAATGAAGTTATGATTTTTAAACACCATTTAGATAAAATTATTCTCTCCAATTCTCATGTTTAACACCAAGGCCAAAACCTAAAGCAAATGAATGAACAAAACATCCTAAGCAAAAACGGTTCAGCACTTTTCTTAAGATTTCACCAAAAACATGCTTCTGTTGGTCTTGGGTTTGGGGTAACATATCAAGTCCAAATGAGCCCATTGTTTAGTATGTTCTAGTTCAACATGTTCTCTACAAGTTACATGTTTAGAACTAAGGATAGTTGGTTGGAACAAGTTAGACTTTTTGGTCTTTTAAAAAAATAGGTTCAGTCAGCCGCCAAAACTCAGCAGAGCTGGTTTTGTACAGAGGGTTTGAAACGGTTTTGAGGTATCATCCTGAAGCTTTAAAGTCTAATATTTGGGCAGAAAATACTTCAATATATTATCTACAATGTTTATGTAGACCACGTTTGGAATAGGCCACTAACAATAGGGGTTTTGAGCTATATACAAATATGTAACAGAATGTTCCTTGAGGGCTGAAACTCAACAGAGACTTTCAAATAGGTTTTGACCTATCAAAACTCAATATTTTGTTCTCAGTTTCTGTGCGTAGATAGATATTCATGTTTCCTCCAACTTTTATGTTTTGACCAATGTTCGGATCGCATTTTAAACTAGGGTTTACAAGTCGGTAGTGTCGACTAGTCAGAAAATGACACACTTTGGTAAAATTGTAATATCTTGAGTTCTTGTTATGAAAATGAGTTGAAAAAAACTTTGGATGAAAGATAACACAACAATATCACTCTGGACATAAAAATAAAACTTAAATCAACTTTCTACATTGAGTTATGGAATTTCAAATCTCAGGGCAGAAACATCAAAGTTTTCAAAAATTAAGCCTCTTAGGGTTCAAGTCCTCTACTTATGTCATGTCAAGTTTTTGTTCCATTTCTTTGCATGCTTATGTTATAGACTTTAATATCAAGGCTCCAGCATACTTAAATGTCATCAAACTTAAAAATAACAACACACAATAACATCTCATATCATTCATAAACATAACAGCCCCTAAATTCTAACTACGATGCCTTTTCGGTTTTGATTTCGGTTCTTGATTTTTGAAGTGTTAAATGGGTGTTTTGGAGGATATTTTGAGGGATCTTAGACACAAGGTTTAGAGGTTTTACATACTTGTTTAAGAGCTCAAGGGATGGTGGAGGATGGATTTGCACTTAGCTTTGGAAAATCTTCCCGATTTCCTCCTTTTTCTTCCTTCTTCTTCCTCAAACTCTCCCAAACCCTCAAGAACAAAGTGTTTTGATTTCTTCTATGTCTTTATCCAAAAATGACATATAGAGAAGAGGTTGTTTGGCTCTCTTTATATAGGCAAGTCTAGGGAACATGTGGGAGACCAAAAGTACCAAAAAATGATCCTTTTCTTCACTTTAATAAATGAGACTTTGAGTTTCATTTGAGTTGATGTAAGTTTTTGTGGGCTAAAATCAGATATGGCGAAGCTAAATGTAGCTAGGGGCTGATTGGGGGACAAAAATTTGATCCCCCGTCAATCTAGGAGTTTGTCTCGATTTTCGTGCCCCTATTGTGCAAGAAAATACATTAAAAGTTAATTTGATGTATCTTTTCGGTGTCTTTTCTACTGAGACTTAATATTTCAATATGTTTATGAGAAATATAGTATTTTCATGTGTTATTATAGTTTTCATAGTAATTGATTAAATAGATGCGGTCTTTTAAGTCAAATTAAGTTATTTTGACAATATATGATTTTTTGACTTATTTTGTTGTGTATAAATTTTAATAATAATTTGTTTACTTTTGTTAACCTATAACACTATATTATTATATATATTACTTGTTCAAAAAGTATTAGATCATCATAACGCTTAATTTAATACCATTCTCATCATTTTATGCTAAAAAGAAAGCAAAAAAACATTTTTTGGCACACTTCCCAAGTTGGTCGGCCACTAAGGGGTATTTTTGGCATTTTTATGTTATTTTATCTTTTACCACTTAATTTTACTTAAATTCTTGATTTAGAGTACCTATGTGTCAAATTTTAGATTTTTAAGGTTTTTTGTTATATTATGGGCAAAACTGTAATTTTACCCTATTTATGAGAATTTTTAATTTTTAATTTATTATTTCATGATATTTACTTTATTTAGAATGTTAGGAGATACTCCGGGTATTAAGGTTTTGTTGCCTGTGTTTTGGACCTTTTTAGGGTTTTCAAGACGAACTTAGGTTTTTCGGTTCGAGTTGGGGTTTTGAACCTCTTCCGTATTCTATGGTCTCGTGGACTATCCGTCACTAATACTAGAGTTTAGGTTGGTTCTTTACATGGGTCGTTATCAATCGGGTTGTTTCAACTAGGGTCTGTACCGGGTATGTACCGGGCTGTTTGTTTCGTTTTCGTTATTTCATTGATTCCATTATTACCCTTTGTTTACTGATTTGTTTATTTTGTTTCGTTTCATGGGTGACTTCATATTCAGGGTTTTGGCGGATCCTCAAATGTTCTGGAGTGGTACACGGTGCTCCCTCCTCGCAGCCGAAAGATTGTTGATCGGCCAGGCTTCAGAAGCTTCGTCACCACGTTGGAGGAGACCAATAATAACCAGGTTACCCTCACAGCTTTGACTGAGAGGTGATGGGACACAACCAACACCTTCTATCTTCTCACATTCGAGGTGAATCTTACTCTACTTCATTTCTCTCCCATCACCAGGATTCAGGTGGGCAGTGACCTGATCCCATTTGATCCTAATATCTGTCGGAACCCCAAGGCTCTCGTGCACCTTCTTGGTCACGTGCCCCCTTCTATCGACAAGGGGAGCATACGGTACACATGGTTGAAGAAGACATTCTGTCATTTTGTCTGCTCCGAGGTCTACCATTTCGAGTGGGTTGCACGTGCATTTCTTCTCTATATGTTCGGGATATCCTTATTCCTGAACTTAGAGAAGAGGGTGCACCTCCACTATCTCGCTGCCACGGTGGATGTGGACCAGATTGGCTCCGATGATTGGGGAAGAGCTGCGTTGGCCATCTTGTATGGGTACATGAGCGCAGCTACCAGGACCTCTGATCTGAGCGTCGGTGGGTACTGGCGTAACTGGGAGGTATGTCTGCTTTCTCTTTTTTTTTTTATGCTTTCCTTTTCCATTCACATATCTATATATCTAACACTTTTCTTGATTTTTTACAACTCTAGGCATAGGAGTCAGATGTATGACAACATGATTTTGAGTAGAAGTGGGAGATTGTCAGAGTTGTATACTAAAAACTATGGATTTATTTTTAGTTTTAGTATTTAATTTTATTTTAATAAAATTATTTTTTCATTTTATGAGAATCTTAATGAGCAATGTATGCAATAACATTTCTTTAATACTATGCGTAGTTATCATTTATTCTGTACAGTATTTAATCTGGTGTGTAGAGTATAGCTTGCACACAGAAGATCAGATTATAGGTTCTTGCAGAATATAAGTTTGATTTACAGTTTAGATAAAATTGAACAAATCATCGATATGACTATAGCACATAGTTTTAGTAGGCCTGTCTTGGTTACGAGGAACAGATAATAACGTCGTCTATTGTTCTGACTCTCTGTACTAGTATACTTTGCGTGTATTGAACAAGACCACATTAGCGTAATTAATTTTATATTGACTACATAAATTAATTCAAACCCTAAAATTATTATAAGTGCTTATACTCTTAATCTCAAAATAATTATTATTTGCATATATTATATTTAATATTCGTTCTTTTAATTCATTAGAGGGTGCGATCTTTTATGTGTCTATAGTCCCGTGAGTTGGATAGCGAAATTAATAATATGTTAAATATTAATTATTAGCATAATCCACATCCCGATTATTTGGGATTGATGATACCCCGTAAGGAGGCTTATAAGTTTTGATCAAACTAAACTCTGCTGGTGAATTTGATTATCCAGCGATTAAATAAGTTAGGCGGAAGGGTTTAAGTAATTTTAAAGATAACGATTAAATTAAATTATCAGTAATTAAATTTAATTGGCTGGTATCGAGAATCTTAACGTGGGGAGATGAGTTAAGCATTTAATAACAGGAGCTTAATGCAAATTGGTCTTCAGATTATGGTTTAAAGTGAAGTTATGGTTCTTTAGTAGTGTGAATTGTAAGTTAGTATTTATTAAAAATTGCAGAAACTACTTACAAGGTTTTCATAATTATAGAAACTGCTGATAGGTTTGCAGATTTGTAAAAACCGTTGAATATGTATCTGAGTTACACTAGAAGTTTATGTCATAATTATTCCACAGGTCCCTGTTGTAACCCTATAAATATGCAAGTAGACTTAACCAAAATCATAAGTTGTCTTTCAAGACTAAGGTTATCCAGGTTCTGTCAATTTCAGTTCTCGAAGGATCGTAACCCACACTATATTTGTGAATCACATCGGGAATACAGTAAAAGTCTTATAGCAGTTTCAACTCGGGAAATCAAAGTTCGTCGTAGGAGAATCGACCAAAAGGTATTCCTCTGAATTAATTGTGGTGGCACGGGTTTTAAGTTCGACATCAAAACGTTTTTATTTGGAACATGTTTTGTCGATTTCCCATCCAATTTTTAATTTTCAAAAAATTGTTTACAAATTAATGATCTTGGTAGTTTATTTCCAACAATTGGTATCAGTGCCGTTTTGATTTTTGTTTACGGTTTATCAAGGGGCCAGGTAGCTTTAAAACTGTGCTAACTTTGTTTTGTAGGCATTTTAATTTCAATTTTATGATCATTATTATATTCATATTTGATTGAATGGCTTGAATGATGATTTAATTATTTTTTTTAACCACGAGAGTTTGTCGTGATAGTTTAAGTTTTTTTAGTTTGAATGTGAGCTTATGGGACCTAGATTTTCGATGTAAAAGATTTTATTAGTTTTTAAATATTATTTAGAATATTTAATAACAGAATTGAATATCAAAGAATACGAAAAATAGGTGGCGATACAACCAGTGGCACCGATAGTGGTTTCAAGTGTTTCGGGCCACGGATCGCGGTGGTTTTTCAACGGTTTTGAAATAGGTCTTTCTGGTAAGTTTTTTGCATATTTTTTGTATTAAAATATAGCAACGAAATAGTTCAAAAACCAGCAAAAAACTAGCGAAAAATAGCACTGATGGTGGAAATTTTTGACGACAATTTGGGTGATTTTTCGATAGTTTTTGTGATGTTTTTGGGACTGATTTTGAGAAATTTTCTAAGCATAAAATAGCAGTAAATAGTGCTGGGAAAAATAGTCCAAAAACAATGAAAAAATCAGGCAAAAAATAGGCGGCAAACATGCGACAGTTTCAGCGGCAGCACAGGGCTATTTCGGGGCTATTTTCGTACTTTTTCGGGACTATTTTTGAGGTGTTCTTTAAGACAACATGTTGCTGAATATCAATGCCAAAACATGAAGAAACGGGAACCAAAACCACAATGGAAAAAGCCCAAACGAGCGGCAGCAACAGGGTGGCAGCGTAGGGATGCGGCGGTGCTGTTTTCGACTGCCATCAAAAGCTATTTTTTGAACTTTTTTTCAAAATCGGAGTCTTTTTTACAGAAAAATAGTATTTTTCAAGAGATTTTTTTCAAAAAAAAATGGCATCGAGAAAGGAGTTTGGGAGAGGTGGCAAAAGCTGCTTGAATCGGCAGCTCGCGGTGCCGGTGGTTCGGCGGTGGTGGGTTGTTTCGGGGCTGTTTGGCTTGTGTTTCTTGATATGTTCGAGGCTCGAAAGTGTTGTATATGTATAACACTGTATACCGGAAAATTCTGATGCAACTTGGATGTAGAAAGCTGATTCAGAAAAGGATTGAAAGATTTCAGTTTATCTTTGACCAAGAGACTGAAACTCATCAGAGTTTCTACTTGATCATAAAATCGGAATATATACATATCTTGTATTTATATTCTTTTAAACTATGTGGATGATGTCTATCTGTTTTATATATTTCTGTTAATTTAATCAATTTAGAAATTTTAATTTTAATTAAAGTTTTGTAAAGGAAAATAAAATTAAGCTTTTAATTAAAAGTTTTTAATTAAATGAAATTTTTTTATATATTTTATTTTTACAAAATAACACGTTTAAAATAATTTTTTATTAAATTGGATATCTTTAAAAATCGTGAAAATTAATTTTAAATTTTGAATTAATTAAATAAAAAAATATTTAATTTTAAGAGAAATTTAAGCGAATGACCTATTATCAACTAATAACAGAGTTTTAATCCTATAATTTTTTTTCACAGATTTAGTTCTATACAATAACTGTCTGACAAAAATGTACTCAATATTCTATTTTTGCACATTTCTTAAATCAAGCAACATTTCTCTCTCTCTCTCTCTCTCTCTCTCTCTCTCATAATTTGATATCTTTTCAAAAAAAATTTAAAAATGGCGTATCCTTTAAATGAAGCAAAATTGATACAGATCTGATGCATTGTTAATGAACTGATATATTTAATACAAAACTGATACATGAATAGTTCACGCAAATACAATGTCAAGAAAATGTATTAGTTACGCTGAAGAACTGATACAAATGTATAAGAACTGATACATTGATACAAAACTGATACATTAATACAGAATTAATACATGAATAGTTCAACAACATTCGGTATTGAATGTATTGTTCGAGAAGAAGATGATTCTAAAAATACAATATCAACCAAATGTATCACTTATGCAGAAATACAAGTTTGTATACATGTATCATTTTAGATGTTTATCCTCTCAGAAAAACAATGATATATTAATCATTTACAAGCCCCATAAGTGATGCTCATCAACCACTCAAACATTCATATACATTGATAAATATATAGATTGCGCAGTTCCAAACACGAAATCATTCTCTACCAATATACTCGCAAAATCGATCAACCTCTCAATCCAACCGGTTTCAATTCGTCGACGAATCATCTTCTCTTTCTCCTCAGGAGATTCAAATTGAGATCGAAAGTCTCGAATTCGACAGAAATGGTGGTAGCGGCAATGCAACTATTCATCTGATTTCGCGAGTAAATCTAGCGGCAGCGAGTGTGTCGGGGTCACCGGCGGCGGCGAGTGTGTCAGGATCGCCGGCGACGGCAATGACATAGAAGGCGATTGGCGTCAGCACCGGAGGAGTTGCCGACAACGTGGTGTGCAGTGTCGGGAGAGGGGGTTGGTGGTGGCAATGTGCTAGTCGCGAGTGGTGAGTTGCAGAGAGAGAGAGAGAGAGAGAAATTTAGATAATCATAATTAGTTATGGTAATAGAATATTAGGCAAAATTCAAACTTTTCTTTTTATATAATCTTTTTAATAAGGATAAATTAGTCATAAAATTTTATTATTATTTATGATTGGACTAAAATTAGTAAAATAAATATAGTAGAATTAAAACTCTTATAATGTCTAAAATTATGATTAATTCTCAAATTTCTCTAATCTTAATAAATTACTAAGGGATAACTCGTACCTAAAGGCACTTTCAATCAATTTAATTTTTTTAAAAACAGTTATTTCTCCAAGTATTTCCAATTAATTATTAAAATTAAACAATATAACTAATGAAAATTTACATAAAAAAGAATAGAGATTATATACAACTTTTTTTATAATAAAATTTATCAAAATCTATTTTCTAACAAAATGTTTTCTAGCTATAACCCATACCTCTAAAAAATACTTTCGAATCAATTTCTTCTACTCAATTATTAAATAACTCTTGCACTCTTTTGTACATAAAATAAAATTAATAGGAAAGACAATACATTAAAATATAAAATAAATTAAATAAATTATTAAACTTTTAAAACAATCATTATTATAATTAAAATGCTTAAGATTTAAGAAATAAAATAAATAAAAATAAATTCTTTCATTATGTAGAGTTTGAAGAAACATAGAACGCCACGTGGTTCACATAATTTTTCCTTTCTCCATATATATTATATAACAAATTTCTATATAATTATAACATTCACACTCTAAAAAGAAAATTCATACACTACGTAGAATAAATTATAAAGTTCTCATAACTCCTCAAAAGTTTTTTTTTATAAATAAAAAATTATTTAAATCAAGTTTCTATCAAAGGTAACTAAAACAATAATTTAAATTTTTAGTTTTCAGATAGGAATAAAATATTTTCTCAAGAAAAATAGTAATCAACTTTTGTGAAAAAATGATACACTTTAAATTGTCACATAATACAGCTTTTTTTAAATTAAAAAGAACTAATTCAATAATTTTATATCGAAGGTAACCAAAATAACATTTTTTCAATAAAACAAATTTATTTTTTATAAAGAGAGGTGATATTTTTTGAAGAGAGAAAAATGAGGAGAGAGATGGTATTGAATGAGGAAAGATGTGATAATTTTCTAAACTAAATGCATTAAATAAGGAGAGTGATGATATTTTTTAAAATGGTACTTATTGCCGTTAGATATAAGCTTGAATAACTTTAACAATTTGATAAAAATATATGACGTGTCATAAGACCACTCTACTTTGTAATATAGATTGATCAAAACTAATATTTTAAAACAATATTTTTTAGTTATAACCCATTCTTCTAAAATGTACTTTTGAATCAATCTTTTCTATTCAATTATTAAAGAGCTCTTGCACTCTCATGTACATAAAATGTGATTAATAAAAAAATTGAAATAAAAAATAAATTAAATGAATTATTAAACTTTTAAAACAATCATTATTGTAATAAAAATGCTTAAGATTTAAAAACAAAATAAATAAAAATAAATTCCTACATTATGTAGAGTTTGAAGATTAAATTAGAAAGTACCCATAACCTCCTCATAAGTTAATCCATTAACCAATCAAGCTTTTACAAGACAAAAAATATATTTTTAACTAAAAAATTTTAATTCAAATCCCTCACAAAAAAAAACAAATATTGAAGAGATATGAAAGGCTACGTGGTTTACATAACTTCGCCTTTCTCCATATGTATAATATAATAAATTCTATACAATTATAACATTTACACTCCAAAAATAAAAATCATACACCATATAGAATAAATTATAAAGTTCATATAACTTTCTCAATTTTTTTTATAAATAAAACTGTTACTTTTATAAATAAAACACTTATTCAAAACTAAATTTCTACCAAAAGTAACCAAAACAACATTTTTAATTTTTAATTTTTAATTTTCAGAAGAAAAAAATAACAATTTTAATTGTTTGTTTTTCGATGGGAAGAAAATATTTTCTCCAAAAAAAATAGTAATTAATTTTTGTAAAACAAATGGAGATACATTTTAAGTTGTCATATAATATAAATTTTTTTATATTAAGAAAGAATTAATTCAACAATTTTCTGTCGAAGGTAACCAAAATAATATTTTTCAATAAAACAAATTCAATTTTTTTAAAAAAATTCCTTAAAATTTTGTATTACTTTTCTTAAAAAAAGTTTCAAAACATTAAAAAGTTTTAAAACTATAAAACATTTTGAAATTGTATTTTTTGTGAATAGATATGATATTTTTTTAAGAGAAAAAAAATGAAGAGAAAGAAGGTATTAAATGAAGAGAAATGCGACATTCTTTCAAACCAACTATATTAAATGAGGAGATAGATGATATTCTTAATCGTAAGATTAGAGTGGTATAATAAATATCAACCTTTAAAAATAGTTTGTCTCTAGGTCATTTTAAAAATATGAGCTGTTTTATTATATAAATTATTTTTGAAAAACGTATAACGTAAAAATATAATATTTTAAATGTCTTTGATCACTACCTTAGCTGTAAAGTTAAAATGAAAACTGTGCATTCATTGGTTATTTTATTTATTACGTATTAAAACATGAAAAGATAGTTTAGCAAACTAGAATCTTTTTGATCGTGTACACAAAATGATTTTTTAGAATCTTTCGGATTATGTAATTTTTTGAATTAATAAATTTATTTTAATTAAATGAATTTTTATAACTCTAAAAAATACTTTAAAAATCTAAGTGGGAGAGAGAATTTATTCACGGATAAATCTCTCGATTTTCTTCACTTGTTTGTAGGCGATGTAATTAATTATGCGTGTTGGCAGTAAGGCATTCCTCTCCATCGGACATGATTAATTAGGGTATCACCAGTACAAATCTCCTTTAGAGATAATTGTGGATAATTATTAGTGTGGATCACTTCTCCATCTGAAGGGTTTATTGCGAAGCGATTGATTCAGAAGTAGGTAATAGTTAACACTTAATTATAAATAATAGTATTATTTCTATATGAATTATTATTATTATTTACTAAATCGAAGTTATGGCAGTTATTTAATTTTACTTGGCAGGGTCAGTTGTCTAGATAGTAAAATTAATAGGAATTGGCATATCTGAACAAACGATGGATAATAGACATTCTTCCATCGAGGCATGCTATTTACAGGAAACTAGGCTGCTGATGAATTTTTTTTTTAAATGGTAGAGGGAACCAATTTTAAAATAAATTCAAAGTTTTACTTATCATAATTAACGGTTATTTTTTAATTATGTGATTCTCATAATTACAATAACTTTTAATCCACTCAAGTCAATACTAAAAAAAACAAACTAACGGGACCAAACTATGTAAACTGAAAAAGAAATTCTGACATTGTCTTAACTGCTAAGGATTACAAATTTGTATTGACTGAAATTTGTCCATTAGTAGCTGATGAAGGGGCGACCGAACAGGAATCTCGGGCTGATCAGATGGCTCACTATTATATTTTAGCTTCAATGTCAAATGTATTGCAGTATTAGCATCAGTCTATGCCCAGTCCCTATAACATGATTATCATCCTCCAGTCACTGCCTGAAAGCTTTAAGTAGTTTTGCCTAAATTATACAATGAATAAGCTTAGCTTTTCGTTGGTAAAATTTCTTAAAGAACTACAAGCAGCCGAGGTATTCTTAGGAAGGCAGGTTCTGTGCATGCGGCTGAAAAAGGTTCTTCCTTAAAGTCGAAAGGTTAGAAGAAAAAAAGGGTTCAGAAATTGAGAGACATAAATCCAAAAGTAGTTAAATGACCAAAAGCTGGTGTGAAAAAGCCAAGAGGCAAGTGCTATCACTATAACTAGTTTGGGCATTGAAAAAAGTAGTGTTCAATTTTTCTCAGTAAGTAGAACAAATCAGGTAATTTCTGTTAACTAGTGGTTGAAACATGTTTAGCGGTGTTATCTACCGGTACCTGGTATGTAGATACGCGAGTCACTAATCATGTCTGTAATTCTTTATAGGAGTTCTAGAGCTTAGTAATGAAGAAATATACCTACATATTGGTAATAATACCAGGGTGGCAGCAATTGTAGTGGAAGATGTCACTCTCAGCTTTAGTAGAGATAAAATTTTAATTTTGAAAGATTATCTTTATATACCTTCAATTATAAGAAATTTAAGTTTGATTTTTAATTTAATAAGGGACAAGTATTCTATTCATTTTATTGACTCTGTGGTTATTAAGAAAAATAAATATTTTATTTATTTCGGTACATTGGTGGATGATCTGTATGTTATATCTCCTATCTCTCTTACACAGTAACTAACTGAATTGAATAACACATCTCATTTACCATATAAGAGAAAGTTTTCTTGTTTAATAAATCAAATGTTTCTTTGCCACTTACACTTGGGTTATATTAATCTAAAAAAGATAAATACACTGGTAAAAGATGAACCTTTAAGTTCATTGGAAGTGGAGTCACTTCAAGTCTGTGAATCCTGCTTAAAAAGTAAGATGACCAAAAGGTCTTTTTTGGCAAAATGCTATAGAGCTAAAGAGCCGTTGGAACTAGTTCATTCTGATATGTGTGATCCTATGACAATTCGGGCTAGAGGTGATTTTGAGTGCATCGTCAGTTTCATTGACGACTACTCAAGGTATGGATACATTTACTTGATGCATAGTAAATTTGAATACTTTGAAAAATTTAAAGAATTCAAGGCGGAGGCAGAGAAGCGTCTGAGTAAAAGTATAATCACTACGATCCGATCGTGGTGGGGAGTACCTCTTTGGAGAGTTTAGGGACTACTTGTCGTCAAAAGAAATTATATCACAGTTGACTGTACCGGACACTCTGTAGTAGAATAGTGTAGGAAAAAAATGAATAAGACTCTTATAGAGATGGTAAGGTAAATGATGAGTTATTCAGGATTACCTGATTTATTTTGGGGACTTGCATTAGAGACAACGACTTATATACTGAACTTGGTACCTTCTAAATCAGTACCTTCTACTCCCATAGAATTGTGGACCAAATGAAAGCTTAGTCTGAGACATATTCGGATTTGAAAATGTCCGACACATGTGCTGAAAGAAAACATGGGTAAGTTGGAACCAATTATAAAAGTTTATTTTTTTGTGGAGTATCCCAAAGGAGCAAAAGGTGGTCTATTTTGTAATCTTAAGGATCAGATGATTATTATTAGCACCAATACTCGATTCTTGAGAGATTATTATATTATGGACCATAAGCCCAAAAGTAAAATTATTTTGAAAGAATTGAGAGAAAATACCAGTAGAGCGAAAAAGAAATCACAAGTCACTGATATCTAATTGCCTCATTGTAGTGGGAGGATTATTGGGACAAGTGTAGATCATGATCAGGGTGATACCATTAACATGCTTGACGAGCATATGTGTAATGGTGCACAGAGATCAGATTCTGCACAGCGTGTTACTGCTAGTACACAGACGCAGATTGTGCCTGTCGTAATGGAAAGATTGTTCATCAACCCGATCGGTTGTGTTCTTGGGAGAGTCTTTTGACAACATTCTTGTAAAATTAGATACCGAACCCTGTAACTACAATGAAGCACTCCAAGGTAAAGATGCAGATATTTGGCAAAAAGCTATGAATTTAGAGATAGAATCTATGTATTTTAATTAGGTTTGAGAATTTGTAGAACCACCTAAAGGGATAAAACCCATCGAATGTAAATGGATCTACAGGAGGAAGAGAAGAGCAGATGGAAAGATTGAAACCTTCAAAGTTAGGCTTGTTGCAAAATGATTCACTCAGAAACAAGGGATCGATTATGAGAAAACTATTTTACTAGTAGCCATGCTTATGTCTATCTAGATTCTCTTATCCAATGCGGCTCATTTTGATTATAAAATTTGGCAAATGGATGTCAATACATCTTTTTTTAACGGAAGTCTTGACGAGTGTATCTATATGATATAACCGAACGGTTTCATAGCGAAGGGCCAGGAGCACATGCTGTACAAGCTTAACAAAAATATTTATGGACTTAAGCAGACATTGAGATCTTGGAATACTCAATTTGATCACGCCATAAAGTCTTATGATTTCTATTAGAGTCGAGATGAGTCATGTGTGTACCAGAAGCGTGATGAAAGCGTGGTGGTCTTTCTAATACTTTATGTAAATGATATATTGCTCATCGAAAATGATGTGGGAGTATTATCTTCGGTAAAAGTATAGTTATCTAGGCAACTCGATATAAAGGACTTAGGAGAAACCAGTCACCTCCTTAGGATCAAGCTTTTTCTATATCGAAAATAAAGGATGTTGGGCTTATCACAAGCAAAGTATATGGATGATATTCTTACTCATTTTAGCATGCAAGATTCTAAGAAAGTGATTTTTCTTTTCAGGCATGGAATCATTCTATCCAAGGATCAGTGTCCAAAGACACCAAATGAGATAGAAAAAATGAATGCGGTTCCTTATACTTCGGCAGTAAAAATCCTAATATATGCTATTCTTTGTACTAGACCTGACATTTGCTTTACCATTTGTATGGTTAGTAGATATCAGTATAATCTAGGACAGAAGCATTAGATTGCTGTAAATAATATAATTAAGTACCTGAAAAGGATTAGAGATTATATATTGGCTACTAGGTAGAAAGTCTAGTACCTTTGGGATACACATACTCAGACTTTCAGTCAGACAAAGACCCTCGTAAGTTTACCTCAGAATATGTGTTTACCAAGGAAGGTGGAGCTATAAGTTGGAGGAGTATCAAGCAGTCTTACATTGCTGATTCAACTATGGAGGTCGAGTACTAGGCAGCTTCTGAAGAAGCCAAAAAGGTCATTTGGGTCAGGAACTTCTTGTTGGATCTAGATGTGGTGTCTTTAGTTCAACCGGCTATCACACTTTATTGTGATAATAGCGAAGCGGTTGCAAACTCCAAGGAGCCAAGAGTCCACAAGAAAGAAAAACACATTGAGCGTATCACCTGATATGAGAAATTGTACAGATAGGTAATGTTGTTGTGATCAAGATTGCATCAAGGGACAATCTTACAGATCTTTTTACGAAGAGCCTACCAGTTAAGACTTTTGATAATCATGTAGAGGGCATAAGAGTCAGATGTATGACAGCATAATTTTGAGTATAAGTGGGTGATTAGTTAGGGTTGTATACTAAAAATTATGTATTTTATTTGATTTTAGTATTTAATTTTATTTTTAATAAAATTATTTTTTTATTTTATGAGAATCTTAATGAGTAATGAATGTAATATCATTTTTTTAATATTATGTATGGTTGTCATTTATTCTATACAATATTTAATCTGGTGTATATAGTACGATTTGTACACAGAAGATCTGATTATAGATTCTTGCAGAATATAAGTTTTTGTTCACAGTTTAGATAGAATTAGACAAACCATCGGTATGATTGTAGCATAAAGTTTTAGTAGGTCTGTCTTGGTTGCGGGAAACAGATATTAGCGTCATCTAATGTTCCGGCTCTCTGTACTAATACACTTTGTGTATATTGAACTGGACACATTGGAGAGATTAATTTTATGCTAGTTATATAAATTAATTCACACTGCAAGATTATTATAAGTGTCTATACTCTTAATCTAAAAATAATTATTATTTACGTATATTTAATATTCGTTATTTTTATTCATTAGAGGGTGTGATCTTTTATGAGTCAATAGTTCTGGTAAGTTAGATAGCAGTATTAATTATATGGTGAATATTAATTATTGACAGAATCTACATCCCGATTGTTCGAGATTGACGATACCCACTTAAGGAATCTTATAAGTTTTGATCAGGCCAAACCCTAAACCCTAAGGGTGGATTTTATTATTCGGTTGGTAAATAAGTTAAGCAAAAGGATTTAAGAAATTTTATGAGGCCGTTTAAATTAAATTATCAGTAATTAAATTTAATTGGCGAGTATTGGGAATCTTAACGTGGAGAGATGAGTTAAGCATTTAATAACATGTGCTCGAATAATCGATTTTGAGAATATGGCTGGGAGTGAAATTATGATTTCTTTAGTAGTATGAATTGTAATTTATGTTTTTATAAAATTACCACTAAGACATGTGGATTTTCATAATTACATTAGAAGCCCAAGTCATATTTACTCAACAGGTCCCTACTATAGCCCTATATATATGCGGCTATGCTAAACATAAATCATAAATCGTCTTTCAAGAATAGGGTTTTCACGTATTCCCTATTGTGATTAGTTTAGCAGGTTTAAGTTGACGAAGGGTTGTAACCCACTCTACATTCGTGACTCACATCAGGAATACAATAGAATGCTTGATCGGTGCTTCAACTCAAAGGATTTACATTCGTGGTTGTTGCAGTAACCAAAATTAATCTACCAGATTTTGAAAGGTATAATCCCGAATCTAACTTTGGGAGTATAGATTTTATTTTGATCGTTCGACATGTCAAAATTTTAATGTGGAGCTTGTTTCGGCGATTGCCCGTTTAGTAACTTTTTATCAAAAAATAGTATTCAAATCAATAATTTTGACAATTTACCTCCAACAATTCTGACCAAACTGTCTCATAATCCAGTGTGGATAATGGAAAGTGGACTATCGTATGTCGATCAGTAGCACACCGAATAATCCATGGTAGTCAAAGTCGTGGTATAGATCCGCCAATAGGAACATTGCCAAGTGATATCTGTCCCCGCCAGCAAGGAAGGATACTATCTCTAAGCTGCCTCAGTGGTGCATATCGGGTAGACAGGGCAATGAACGAGAGCAGTAGCACTGTACCTATTTGTGACCGATTTCTGTATAAGATTCACTTTCTTCATCAGCTAAATCTGCAAAAGAGACAAAGAGGTAAGAGCTGAGAGAAATCAATAAAAGGAGATATATGAGAGAAAATAAAGAAAGAGATAAAGCAAAAGGAGATAAGAGTGGTAAAAATATAGGGGGGAGGTGAGTGCAAGCGTATATTCAAATCTGTAAAAATGGCCGACGAGAATTGCAAGATAAACAGAGGATATGATGATGAGCTCTTAAACCCCGAACCTGAACTGGATAAAGGGGTAGAAGAGGATGTAGGCGACTGCGGCAGTCATGATAACGGGTTCTGGGAACTTGAACCTAAATTGGATGAAAGGGTAGAAGAAGGTGCAGGCGGCTACAGCGGTCATGATGATGAACCCTCAGAGGTCGAGCCTGAACTAGATGAAGGGGAAGAAGAGGCCGGATAGGAAATCGAGAAAGCACCCTCGTAAGACATCAAAGTACACAACGAAACATAAGTGAGCAAAGGATTTTGGATACTCATGGTCTACAAACCAACATGAATGCACTCATAATGGTTGAGTTGGGGTGAAACTGGCCCACTTGAGGATACAATGGAAGGGGCCCGACAGAAGCCCGGAAGGTAGGTGAATTGATTATCGAAGACTCGTGGAATGGGAGGTGATTAATCTGCAAATATGCTCCTTTGATGAGAGAGAGTTGTGTAAGATTATGTGTTTATGTTGGGTCGAAGGCAGCATGTTTTCAACCGATAGTGGGATTTGAAGAAATAGAAACACTAAAGGACATACCAACAGAGGATTACAAAAAAGGAAGAGTTATGGGTGTTACCTAAAGAAGTAGAGGACTGCCAACAAAGGCAGTGGTCACACCCTGATGAACAGCATCCACATCAATTAGAGTCTCGGCAAGCACCATCGGGACAAAGTCTTTTTCGACCACATCTGACCCACAACGTCAACTAGCTATAAGTTGACTCATCCATCATAAGAAATGAGGAGGTAATGAGCAGGTAGGTAGAAGCACAGGGTATAACGGTGCCGTAACTGAAAGCCGAGATCATCGAGGTCGCCAGTGGGACATAATCTATGTATAATTTGAGGAATGTCGAGGTAATAATCAGGTGTCAAGAGAAAAGCCTCCTTCTTGGACAAGTCACAAAGTTGCATCACATGTTATCGACTAGAAAGGAATAGAATTGGCACTGCAATTACTTTCTGTGGAGCAAAGTCCAAAATGGCAGTAAACTCTTCTATAGTGGAGCATAATTCTTCAAGGTCAAAGTGGAAAACATGGGACCATGGATCCCATAGATGTTCAATAGCTCTTAGTAGTGGCTCGTTGATCTTGACAACTCTCAGAAAGAATAAAGAGTTGATACCAAAAGACTCAAAGTACAGACGTTCAATAGCTTAAAACTCCTCTATCCATGCGAAAAGGAAGCTATGAAAAAAGGTCATTATGTTGAAAGGGACGAGGAGTGAAGAGTCCCAGTCCACCTTTTAGAAGGCACGAAGAGGCTAGGCACTAGAAGGCTAAAAAAAGTCCAAGATTCTCGCGACCGCAACCTTCGGAGGTCACAACCGCAATCTTCAAAGGCACAACTGCAACCTTCCGTACATAGCCATAAATTTTGTCTCTACGTGACCATGTCCTTTCCCTTGTAATTTCTTGTGACCACAAGGTCTAAACCCAATGCACGTAACCTTCGAAGGTTGCGGATGTACCTTCTTCATACACTTTTTGTACCTTTTGCTTTGTTTCCTTTATACTGTTTGTTTAAAATTTTGTTATTTTTTGGGTAAGACATCCATTTTATTAAGAATAAAAGTAAATTCTTGTAAAATTTAGCCCGTGACTTAGGACTTGTATCATGCATTGTACAAATAAGGCAGTAATAACAATAAAGTTTTTCATACAAGACTATATAAGTAGAAAGGTAAAGTGTATGTAAAGTGCAGGGGCACCCTGGCCCATCAACAAATGAAACTAGGGCATGTAGGCCCAAAAAACTCAATGTATCAGAATGCATCAAGAACTGAGGAATGAATAGAGTCAGTAAAGATATAAGGGAAGGGAATCTGTCATCCCTCTATCTCTCGCCTCTGGTGAACTCGACGTGAAAGGAGAGGTATAGAAGGGCTTGCATCTGAGGGGCTGGCCTCGGACAAGTCAAACAACTCCTCCAGGTCATCTCCGTCATCATCGTCGCTGCTAGAAGTGGATACGACTCTAGAACGACTCTGGGCTTAAGAAGTTGATCCATGAGTAGAGGCAGGCTGGGAGGAAGCACGGGACCCATGGCATCCACCCTGTGCAGCATCTCGAACTGAAACTTTTGGCTGTAAACAAAACGTAAAAGATAAGTGCAGGATAAGAATGCAGAAAATGGGAGAAAAGAACAGTAAAATGAATCAAGAAGATACTTACCACCTCGATAGGCGCAGGGGCAAAAGCAATCCCAGCTGCACGAAAAGTAGCATCATACGGATGAATCAGAGCCCTCATACCAGTGATCAAGAGCAGGTGATGATCCACCCATGCCTGGTTAACCTGCAAAAAAGAAGAAAGAGTTGAACAAAGTAAACAACAAGGATATGTTGAAAAGAAAGGCATCAGAACGAGACTAGACCTGAGAAGCATTCACTGCAAACTCTAAAACTGGTGGAATTAGGATGGGAATATTCATGGAGTATCCCATGACATAAACGCTAAGCTTCTAAGGAACTGTTGGGGCACCCGCACCCCCTCCAACCGCTACACCGGCTGCCCCAGCAACTCCTGCTCCTGCGCTAGCTGCGCTGGAAACCCCAGCTTCTGCTCCCGGCACAACTGCCGCCTCTTCTGCTCTTGCTCTCTTACTGGCTCTGCCTGGTCCAGCCAAAGGAACCTCTGTAACCCCAGGATGAGGATCCATTGGTCCTATCAGATGCCCTATTGCCCATGTCACGTAGTCACTCGTGGGCTCCAACAAGGAAGATGCATGTGTTAGAGTTGGTATACTGAAAATTATATTTTTAGTATTTAATTTTATTTTAATAAAATTAATTTTTTTATTTTATGCAAATTTTTATGAGCAATGTATATATATCATTTCTTTAATGTCATACATGGATGTTCAATATTCTGTATAATATTTAATCTGATGTGTAGAGTACGGCTTGCACACAAAAGATCAGATTTCAGGTTCTTATAGAATATAAGTTTTATGTTCACAGTTTAGATGAAAATGGACATACCATTGGTATGACTGTAACACAAAGTTTTAGTAGGCTTGTCTCGATTATGGAGAATAGATAATAGCGTCGTCTATTGTTCCGACTCTCCGTGCTAGTACACTTTGTGTGTATTGAACGGGATACATTGCAGTAATTAATTTTATACTGACTATATAAATTAATTCACACCCAAGGTTATTATGAATTGTGCTTATACTCTTAATCTTGAAATAATTATTGATTTGCGTATATTTAATATTCATTATTTTGATTCATTAGAGGGTGCGATCTTATATGGGTCTATATTTTTGGTGAATTGGATAGTGTTATTATTTATATGGTGAATATTAATTATTGACGGAATCAACGTCTCGAAAGATCGGGATTGACGACACCCTCTTAAAAATCCTTTTAAGTTTTGATCGGGCCAAACCCTGCAGGTGAATTTGATTATCTGGCGGTCAAATAAGTTAAGCGAAAGGGTTTAAAAAATTACAAGATACCGATTAAATTAAATTGCCAGTAATTAAATTTAATTGGTAGGTATCGAGAATCTTAACGTGGGGAGAAATGATAACCTTGTAATAATAGGAGCTCAATGCAAGAAGGTCTTGAGATTATAGGTCAGAGTACACTTATAGTTCTTTAGTGGTGTGAAGTGTAATTCAGCGTTTTATAAAAAATACAAAAACACTTGTTAATTTTTCATAATTACAGATACCGCTATAAGGTTTGCTTAATTGCAAAAACTATTAATACGTGTTTGTGTTCCACTAGAAATCTTACTCATAATTACTCTATAAGTTCCTGTTATAACCTTATAAATATGCAGGTAGACTAAACTAATTTCATAACTTATCTTCTAAGACTAAAGCTGTACAGGTTCGTCGGTACACATTCTTGATAAATTGTAGTCCACCCTACATTCAAGAATTGTATAAGAAAATACAATAGAATATCTGATAGGATCTTCAACTCAGATTCAAATCGTAGTTAAAGATTTGATCGGTAAAAATGTATTCTTCTAAATTAACATTAGATGCACGGGTTTTATTTTGATCATTCGTCATCAAAAGTTTTATCTGAATTTTGTTTTGGCATTTTCCCATCCAGTTAATTTTTCAGATAATCGTTTGTAAAAATAATAATTTTGATAGCCTTACCTCCAAAATTGGTAGCATAGTCATTTTTTTTTTTTTACGGTTATCGGGACTAGGCAGTTTTTAGAACTGTTGTTAATTTTTTTTTGCAAGTGTTCTAATCCCAATTTTATGGTTGTCATTTATTTTTTATATTTGATTGAATAGTGTGAATGATGATTTTTTTTTTCATCACGGGGGTTGACCGTGATAGATCAAATGTGAGCATTTGGGACATATAATCGATGTAATAGTTAATTTTTATTTTTAAAATATTTATTTAGATTATTTAAGAATGTGTTGAATATATATAAAAATACGAAGAATAGAGACAACACTGACAGTGGTTCGGGTTTTTACGGGCCACGAATTGCGATAAATTTTCATTGATTTTAAACAATTTTTTCTGGTGAGTTTTCAGCCGTATTTATAAATAAAAAAATAGCAGTAAAAACATGTTAAAAATAGCAAGAAAAAAAAAACCAAAATAGCCCACCACCGGCGGCTTTGTCGGCGACAGTTCCGCAGCGATTTTGATGATTTTTCGGGCCATTATTTGTACTATTTTTTGAGTAGCTTTTTAAGTATAAAGTAACAGTAAAACGTAGCTTAAAATAGTCCAAAAACCAAAAAAAAAATTGGGCCAAAAACATTTCTCAAACAAGTGACAAACTATGGTTGTCCAGCGGCAGAAACCAGTGGCCCTTCGGGGCTGTTTTAGAAGCAACGTGTAGATAGATATTTGAGCTATTTTTTCAAAATAAATCAGCACCAAAGAAGCATAAAAAAAGCCCAAACAGGGAACAAAAATAGGCAACGACAGCAGCTTCGGACTATTTTTTAAGTCATTTTCTAGGCTATTTTCGAGCAAATTTTTTGATAGAAAAATCTTATTTTTGTAGAGCTTTCCAACGATATAAAGTTTGTCAAAAATAGAGCTCGGATGAGGCGGCAGAAGCCACCTGAAGTGGGCGGCCTAGCAGCGATGCCGGCAGCTTGTGGTGGCCATTGGTTTTTTCTCTCTCTCGATGTTGCTTTGATGTATATACTGATATATCAAAGAGTAACAAGGAAGCCTGATGCAATCACAACACAGAATTAGAGACAAACATGGATTGATATAGCTTGTTCTCTTTGGGAGACTAAAACGCTTCAGCGTTTCACTTAAATCATAAAATCGAGATATATGCATTGTGTTTATATATATATATATTGTGTGGATGATTGCATATATATTTTATTTATTCTGTTAATTTAATTAATTTAAAATTTAAAATTTAATTAAAATATTTTGTAATGAAAAATAAAATTAAGTTTTTTTAATTAATTAATTTTAATTAAATAAAAAAGTTTTAGATATTTTATTTTTTTACAAAATATCACGTTTAACATGATTTTTTTATAAAATAGGATAACTTAAAAAAATGTGAAAATTAATTTCAGATTTTGAATTAATTAAATAGAAAATTATTTAATTGAAATAAATTATTATTTTTCAAAAATGTGAAACGAAAAATAAAATAAATAAATTCTTTTAATCAATATCTTGACTGAAAAGCTGAAGGAAAAAATCTGCATTTATTAAATTTTATGTGTTACGCATTTAAAAATGAAAAGATTATTTGGCAAACTAGAATATTTGGAATCGTGTACACGGAAGGATATTTGATTCTTTTAGATCGTGTGATTTTTTAAAATTAATAAATTTATTTTAATTAAATGAATTTTTATAACCCTAAAAAATGTTTTAAAATTTTAAGTGGAAGAGAAAATTTATTCACAGATAAATTTGATAGTCTTCATTACTAGTGTGTAGGCGATGTAATTAAACCCTACGTGTTGGTAGTAAGACCTTCCTCTCCATCGGACTAATTAATTACAGTATTGCTAGTACAAATTTCCTTTATGGATAATTCTGAATAATTGTTAGTGTGGATCACTTCTCCATCTGAAGGGTTTATTGCGAAACAATTAATTTGGTATTAAATGATGGTTAATAATTAGTTATATATAATAATATTCTTTTCATATGAGTCGTTGCTATTATATACTGGATTGAAACTATGTCAATTATTTAATTTTACTTGGCATGATCTATTGTCAACATAGTAAAATTAAAAGGACTTAGCATGTCTGGGCTAACGATGAATAGTAGACATCCTCTCATTAAGGCATGCCATTCACGGGATTTTAGATTGTTAGTGAATTAATTTTAAAATAGTTGAGGGAACCAAATTAAAATAAATTTAAAGTATTACTCGTCATAATTAACGATATTTTTAATTATGTGATTCTCATGATTAAAATGACTTTCAATCTATTCACTTTAATACTCAAAGAAAATAAACTAAGAGGACGAAATCTTGTTAACTGAAAAAGTAACTTAGATATAACTTTAACTACCAATGGTATTCTTTCAATATCATAAAATGTGTTTGTTTCAAAAAAAGGTTCTTTCTCTCGACTGAAATGCATGAAGAAGAAAAAGGCTCAGAAATATGCAGACATGATTTTCATGATAGTTAGTGGGCCACGAACTTGTGTGAAAATGCCAAAAGGTAGATGTTTACATTGCAACCAGACAAGACACTTGAAAAAACTATGTCTAGTATTTCTCATAAGGTAGAACGAACAGGGTAATTTTTGTTCACTGCCTGTGGAAACATGTTTAGCGGTGTTATCTACCGAAATTTAGTGTGTAGATACGGGAGCCACTAATCATGTCTGCAATTTATTGCATGAATTTCAAGAAATCCAACAACTTAGTGATAGAGAGATTTAGCTGCATATGGGTAATAATACAAAAGTAACAGCAGTTATAGTGGGAGATGTCTCTCAATTTTAGTGGAGATAGAGTTTTAATATTGAGAGATTATCTTTATGTACCTTCCATTAGAAGAAACTTAATTTTTATTTCTAGATTGGTTAAAGACGGATATATGGTATATTTTAATAACTCTGTAGTTATTAAGGATAATAAACGGGTTATTTATTCTGGTATATTGGTGGATGATCTTTATGTTATTATTCCAATCTCTCTTACACTACAACTAATTGAAATGAATAACACATTTAATTTACAATATAAGAGAAAGTTTCATTATTTAATGAACTAAACATTTATTTGACACTTACGCTTACGTCATATTAATCTAAAAAGGATAAACAGACTTGTAGCAGATGGACCTTTGAGTTCATTAAAAGTGGAGGTACTTTCAGTCTGTGAATCTTGCTTATAGAATGTACGATGACTAAGAGGTCCTTTTCGGCCAAAGACTATAGAGCTAAAGAACCGTTAGAGATGGTTTATTTTGATGTGCGTGGTACTACGACAATCTGGGCTAAAGGTGGTTTTAAGTACTTCGTCAGTTTTATTGATGTCTACTTAAGGTTTGGATACATTTACCTGATGCACCGTAAATCTGAATACTTTGAAAAATTCCAAAAATTCAAGGCGAAGACAAATAAGTGTTTGGGTAAAAGTATCAAATCACTACGATCCAACCGTGGTGAAAAATACATCTTTGAAGAGTTTAATAATTGCCTATCATCAGAGGGGATTATATCCCAGTTGACTGCACCTGGCACTCCGTAGCAAAATGGTGTAGCAGAAAGAAGGAATAAGACTCTTATGAATATGGTAAGGTTCATGATGAGTTATTCAGGTTTACTCGATTCGTTTTGAGAACTCACTATAGAGACAGCGGCTTACATTCTGAACTTGGTACCTTTTAAGTCAGTACCTTTTATTCTCACAAAACTGTGAACCGAGCGTAAGCTTAGTCTAAAACACATTCGAATTATGGGGTGTCCAGCACCTGTGTTGAAAGAAAATGCGGGTAAGTTGGACCGAGGACAAAAGTCTATTTTTTATGGGATATTCCAAGGAAACGAAGAGTGGTCTATTTTATAATCCGAATGATCATAAGGTCATTATTAGCACCAATGTCCTATTCTTAGAAGAGAGAATTATATTATGGGTCACAGGCCTAATAGCAAAATTATTTTTTTTAAATTGAGAAAAAATACCAGTAGAACGAAAGAAAAAGTCACTGATATCCCATTACCTCGTCGTAGTGGGAGAATTATCGAGACAGGTGCAAACCAAGAACAGGGTGCTGACGCACAGGGTTTTGATTCTGCACAGCATGTTACTGCTAGTACATAGACACATGTAGTGCCTCATTATAGTGGGAGAATTATTCTTCAACCTGATTGGTATATGTTCTTGGGAGAGTCTTTTGATAAGATCACAACAGAATTGGATACTGAGCCTTATAACTACAATGAAGCACTTCAGAACAAAGATGTAGATCTTTGGCAAAGGGCTATGAATTCAGAAATAGAGTCTATATATTCCAATCAAGTCTGGAAACTTGTAAAACCATCCAAAGGGATAAAATTCATTAGATGCCAGCAGATCTACAAGAGGAAAAGAGGAGCAGACGGGAAGGTTGAAACCTTCAAAACTAGGCTTGTTGCTAAAGGGTTCACTCAGAAAAAAAGAATCAATTATGAGAAAATCTTTTTATCGATAGCCATGCTTAAGTCTATCCGGATTCTCTTATCTATTGCTGCTCATTTCGATTACAAAATCTGATAAATATATGTCAAGACAGCTTTTCTTAACGGAAGTCTTAATGAGTGTATCTATATGATACAACCAGACATATTCATTGCAAAAGGCCAATAGCACATGTTGTGCAAGTTTAAGAGATCTATTTACAGACTTAAGCAGGTATTATGGTCTTGGAACACTCAATTTGATCAAGCCATTAAGTCTTATGATTTTGATCACAATTCAGATGAGTTCTGTGTGTACAAGAAGCATGATGAAAGCGTGGTAATTTTTTTAGTACTTTATGTAGAAGATGTCTTACTCATTGAAAACTATGTGGGGGTATTATCTACGATAAAAGTATGATTATCTAGGCAATTGATACGAAGGACTTGGGAGAAGTATGTCAATGATATACTTGGGATCAAACTTGTGCGAGATCAGAAACAAATGATGTTGGGCATATCACAAGCAAAGTATACCGATGATATTCTTACTCATTTTAGCAAGCAGGATTCCAAGAAAGGGTTTCTCTCTTTCAAACATGGAATCACTCTATCCAAGGATAAGTGTTCTAAGACACTTGATGAGATAGAGAAGATTAAGGTGGTTCCTTATACTTCGACAATAGAAAGCCTCGTGTATGCTATGGTTTGCACTAGACCCGACATCTACTTTACCGTTGGTATGGTTAGCAGACATTAGTCTAATCTAGGGCAGGAGCATTAGACTGCGGTAAATAATAGAATCAAATACCTGAAAAGGACTAAGAATTATATGTATGTTTACTAGGTAGACAGTCTAGTACCTTTGGGGTACACAGACTCAGATTTTTAGTCTGACAAAAATTTCTGTAAGTCTACCTCAAGATATATGTTTACCTTAAGAGATTGCGATATAAGTTTGAGGAGTATCAAGCAATCATGTATTGCTAAATCCACCATGGTGGCTGAGTATGTGGCAGCTTCTGAAGCAGCCAAGGAGGCTATGTGGCTCAAGAACTTCCTATTAGATCTAGATGTGGTGCCTTTAGTTCAATCGGCTATTACACTTTATTGTGATAATAGTGGGACAGTTGCAAACTCGAAGGAGGCAAGAGTCCACGAGAAAGGAAAGCACATTGAGCGTAAGTATCACATGATATGAGAAATTGTACAGATGGGTGATGTTGCTATGATCAAGATTGCATCAAGAGACAACCATACAGATCCTTTTACAAAGAGTTTACCGGCTAACAGTTTTGATAGTCATGTAGAGGGCATGTGAGTCAGATATATGATAGTATAATTTTGAGTATAAGTGGGAGATTGTTAGGGTTGGTATACTGAAAATCATATTTTTAGTATTTAATTTTATTTTAATAAAATTAATTTTTCTATTTTATGATAATCTTCATAAGTAATGTATGTATATCATTTTTTTTATTGTTATGCATGGATATCTAATATTTTGTACGGTATTTAATCTGGTGTGTAGAGTAGGACTTGCACACAGAAGATCATATTTTAGGTTTTTGAAAAATAAAAATTTTATGTTCATAGTTTTGATGAAAATAGACATACCATCAGTACGACTATAGTACAGAGTTTTAGTAGACCTGTCATGGTTACGAACAATAGATAATAGCGGCATCTATTATTCTGACTCTTTATTCTAGTACCCTTTGTGTGTATTGAGCGAGACACATTAGAGTAGTTAGTTTTATACTGACTAGATAAATTAATTAATAACCCAAGATTATTATAAATAGTACTTATACTCTTAATCATGAAATAATTATTAATTTGCATATATTTAATATTCATTATTTTGATTTATTAAAGGGTGCGATCTTATATAGGTCTATATTCTCAGTGAGTTAGATAGCAGTATTATTTATGTGGTAAATATTAATTATTGACAGAATTCACATTCCAAAATATCGAGATTGATGATACCTCCTTAAAGAAGCTTATAAGTTTTGCCCATGCCAAACCTTGCAGGTGGATTTGATTATCTAGCGGTCAAATAAGTTAAGCGAAAGAGTTTAAGAAATTATAAGATGCCGATTAAATTAAATTGTCAGTAATTAAATTTAATTGGCGAGTATCGAGAATCTTAACGTGGGAAAAAATGATAAACATGTAATAATAGGAGCTCAATGCAAGAAAGTCTTGAGATTATGGATCAGAGTGCAATTATAGTTCTTTAGTTGTGTGAACTGTAATTCAGTATTTTATGAAAATTGTAGAAACCGTTGCTAGTTTTCTATAATTGCAGATACCGCTTTGAGGTTTCCTTAATTGTGAAAATTGCTTATACGTGTATGTGTTCCACTAGAAGTCTTACTCATAATTACTCTACAGGTCCCTACTGTAGCTCAATAAATATGCGGGTAGGCTGAACCAGTTTTATAACTTGTCTTACAAGACTAAAGCTATCCAGATTCTGTCAGTACGCATTCTTGATAGATTGTAGCCCACCCTACATTTAAGAATTGCATAAGGGAATACAATAGAAGATCTAACAAGAGTTTCAACTCGGATTCAAATCGCAGTTGAAGATTTGACCGGTAAAATGGTATTGTTCTAAATTAACGTTGGATGCATAGGTTTTATTTTGATCGTTCATTATCAAAAGTTTTATCTAGAGCCAGTTTCGACGTTTGTCCGTCCAGTTAATTTTTTAGATAATCGTTTGTAAAAATAATGATTTTAGCAATCTTGCCTCCAACGGCATGGACGCCGACCACCTCTAGTATGAAGTCTAGGCCACTCATAATATCCGTTTGACACGTGAGTGCTGGAGGAGGCACTGGAATTCGGAAGTGATCAAAGCCGAGGGACTGGCGGACGACCCTCTCCCCTAGGTACCACTCCCGAGAAAAAGGGCCCACTATTAGAATTCGTAGCGTAGAGGTGTTATGACTGCGCATCAGATCTACGCCAGCTCTATCCTCCGCTCCTCACCATACATCCCATCGGACCTATAGAACATAATAAGAGCAGAATTAGAACAGTGAACAGTGAATAGTGAGTAGTGACAAAATCAAAGCAGTGAACAGTGACAAAGTAGTGTATAATGAGAAATAATAAGAATAAAGAACAAAAAAAATATACCTTATCAAGAGTCAGCTAGTCCAAGAATTGTCTGAATCTGTCAAGAACCTTTCCCCCAGGCTTTGTCCCCTTCAATCCTCTCACCCACCGAGCTGCGCGGGGAATAACTAGAGGATCCTTGCATGAGTTCACCGAGACTTGCATCTCGAGGAACTCGTAATTCCACAACTGCAAAAGAAAGGGTCAATAAAAGAACATATAACATATATGAGAATATATAAAAGTACAGAAGACAGAAAATAATGGTATACCTCCCAGATCCTCCAGTACCGCGTAATGCTGAGCTCCTGCGAGATCTGTGTAACTGCCCTCAAAGAACCATAAAGGGTAGCAAGAGTAGCGCCTCCCCAATCATATGTGGTAACTCGATCTAGGTGATGAAGTGCTCCCAGATAATGAAGATGAACAATGTTCTCCTTGTTTGTAAACAAGGAAATGCCGGACATGTATAGTAAGAAGGCCCGAGTGACCCACTCAAAATGTCGGGCTATGTGCAGTGAAATTAACGAAAGTGGGTATAGAACCATGAGTACCTAACACGACCTTGGGTCATCTAAAGGGGGTGGTGCCAAGAAAATATGTCAAAGCCTCCGAGGAGCGTGGAATATACAAGTCAAAAGGAATGAGATCTCCACCAACTCTGATGCAGATGATCATAGAGAAGTCAAGGGGCGTCAGAGTGGCCTTGAATGTGGTAAAGTGGAAGGTATTGGTAGTATCCCACCACCTCTCGACCAATGCGGTATGTTAGATCTCTCAAGCCCCAGTGAGCTAGGCACCCGAAGCCCTGGTGCACCAGACAAACCTTATTTAAAAAATTCTAGCTATATGCGAAGCGTTGTCTAGGTATTTCTAAGTTTAGATGGTGTCTTAGGTCTCTCAAGTCCTAGTGTGCTAGGCACCCTAAGCCCTGGTGCACCAGATAAACTCTATTTCAAATTCTAGTCATATGCAAAGCATTGTCTATATATTCCTAAGTCCAGACGATGTCTTAGGTCTCTCAAACCCTAGTGAGTAAGGTACCCCAAGCTTTGATGCGCCAGGAAAATCTTATTAAAAATTCTAGTCATATGCGAAGTGTTATCTAGGTATTACTAAGTCCATATGGTATCTTAAGTTTCTCAAGCCCTAGTGAGCTAGGCACCCCAAGCCCTGATGTTCCAAGCAAACCTCTTTTAAAAATCCGAGTCTTTTGCAAAATGTTGTCTAGGTGCTAAGTTTGTGAGATAATCCTTAGATTTATTTTAAGTCCTGCTCCTCAGGCTCCCTAAACCCTAGTACGTTAGACATCCTATGTCTTAAGCCCTGATCCCTAAGCACCCGAGTTCTAAATCCTAGTATTTAGGTGTCTTGTTCAAAAACTCTAATTGTCTAGGTATTCTGTTAGATCCGAAGTCCAATGTCCAAGTTTATCGTCTTGGGTCTCTTGGTATTAAATATTATATAGTGTGATTTAATCTCCATTACAAGTCCTGTTTACTATCAGGTTCTTAATTGCATATTAAATATGTTTTAACTGGGGAAATCTTTTATGTTTTGGGTTTTTTAATTGCATACATCATATCGCAAGTAACAGAGGATCCGAGACATGCATCTATGTTCGAAAGTGGACATACAAATAGAAGAAAAGAGGACTTATTGTGTGATTACGGCTAGAAAGGTGGACATGGGGCTCATGGAGGAGGAAATCAAGAGCGACATCGGCAACTGGAGGCTCGTACCTCCTCATCTTGCTCAGTCTTAGACGGTGAGGGACTGGAGCATATTGTAAAGGGTCAGAAGGAGCAGGAACGACCTCGCCAGCATGATGATCCAAGAAACCCGCTATCTCAGCTTCGGCAGCTGCCTGATCTGCCGCTGCTTGGTCTATTGCCGCATGCGCAACTGCTACCGCCTGCGTTGCTGCTTCATAATCCTCAGTAGCTCGTAGTAAGGACCGCTCATACTCGGTCGCTAGAATGTCCATTGCCCCCATAGCATTGGAGGGCTGAGGGTCAGAAGCCCCGGCACCCCCAATGGCACCAACAGAAGTGCTATAAGTAGCAGAGGGCCCATGTTACGCCCCAAGATTGTCGTCTCCACAGCCGTGGACCACCATGAAGAGGAATTAAAGACACAGCAGTAGCGTATACATCCCATGTCAAAAGATATAAGTCTGAAAAAGCCAAGGAAATCCAAAAACCTTGAGAAACCGAGAGAATTGCTGAGAGAGCATAGAGGTTAGAGAGAGAGCAACGGATGCAAGTCAGACTGCCCCGCGCAGTCTGGGAGGCTTTAATAGCATTTAAATGTCGCGACCGTGGCATTTGATGTTCGCGGCCATATGGTTTCCGAAAAGATTCTTGCGGCCGCCACCTGCTCCAAACGTCACATCGTGGTATCGACTTTCAAACCCTGCGACAGCAAGGTTTAGATGTTGCGGGTTTGTCTTTTTTGTCATGATTACCTTTTATGTGTTATGATTGCTCTTAGAGGTGTGTTTGGTTGCCTGTTTTAGGGATTTCAAAATAATTTTAAAATCTTAACTCGACTTTTTAATTATTTTTTAATCCCGTTCTTATCTAAATTTCGAGGTCGTGACTCGACCTATTAATTTGAAATTTTCTCCAAATAAAAATAGTTTTAAAGTCTTGACTCAACTTTTTAATTATTTTTGTCCCGTTCTCGTCCAAATTTCTAGGTCTTAACTCGACCTATTAATTTGAGGTTTTCTCCCAATAAAAATAGTTTTAAAGTTTAACTCGACTTTTTAATTATTTTTATCTTGTTCTTGTCCAAATTTTTAGTTTTTGATTGAACCTATTAATTCGAAATTTTCTCTCGACAAAAATAGTTTTAAAGTCATAACTCGATTTTTTAATTATTTTTATCATGTTCTCGTCCAAATTTCTAGGTCTTGACTTGACCTATTAATTTGAGGTTTTCTCCCGATAAAAATAGTTTTTAAGTTTTTACTCGACTTTTTAATTATTTTTATCCCGTTCTCTTCCAAATTTCTAGACCTTGACTCGACCTATTAATTTGAGATTTTCTCCAAATAAAAATAGTTTTAAAGTCTTGACTCAACTTTTTAATTATTTTTATCCCGTTCTCGTCCAAATTTCTAGGTCTTAACTCGACCTATTAATTTGAGGTTTTCTCCCAATAAAAATAGTTTTAAAGTTTAACTCGACTTTTTAATTATTTTTATCTTGTTCTTGTCCAAATTTTTAGTTTTTGATTGAACCTATTAATTCGAAATTTTCTCTCGACAAAAATAGTTTTAAAGTCATAACTCGATTTTTTAATTATTTTTATCATGTTCTCGTCCAAATTTCTAGGTCTTGACTTGACCTATTAATTTGAGGTTTTCTCCCGATAAAAATAGTTTTTAAGTTTTTACTCGACTTTTTAATTATTTTTATCCCGTTCTCTTCCAAATTTCTAGGCCTTGACTCGACCTATTAATTTGTGATTTTCTCCTGATAAAAATAGTTTTAAAGTTTCGACTCGACTTTTTAATTATTTTTTATCTTGTTCTCATCCAATTTTCTAGGTCTTGAGTCGACCTATTAATTTGTGTTGCCTTTTCACTTAAGATAATTTTTAGGATTTTGACTTGATCTTGTTGATTATTTTATCCCCAACTGAGTTCTTAGATCTTGACTCGATCTTTAAATTGTTGTTTGTATGTGCTCCTTTAGGTCTTGACTCGACCTTTATGGTATTCTTTGACATGTTAGTATCTGTATCTTGTTAGTATATGCATCACATTTTGTATCTTGCATCTTGCATCATTTGTATTTGTCCCGAAACTACGTTTTGGTCTGATCCCTAGAAAAAGAGTATGTAGACAGCTCGATGGAAGTTTGAGTACGACCACCATCATATGAATGCTTATGTGTGTATTGCCTAAGTTTGTCGGCTCGGTCAAATAGATGTCCCTGGGTCTTGACATAACTCGCATCATACGTTGCTGCACAAATTGTGTCAAAGAAGGGCAACTACAGACACCCCAATTTGATCTCGCCAAATCTTAGGCATACCTGGGTGTATTTGATGATGAAAATCAAGTGGAATGATATCTATAAACGATCGTCGGGAAGTGACTCAAAGCCAGTACTCCATAAAATCAAACCACATAAGCACAACTCTTGAACCTTGAGGCCACAACATTTGAACCGTGCGACCAAGTTGTTCACTGCCCCAAGTTGTTGAGGCCACAACCTTTGAATATTGTGACTATTTCCTTAAAAGTAGCAACCGCAACATGAATCTCTTAGGAACCCTAAAAAACCTTAGGCCACAACAATCAAGTGCACAATCACAACCTTCAAAGGTGGTAACCGCAATCTCTTTAAGCATATCCTGAGCTTAGGACGTGTCAATACGTCAGTGGTTAGCATTTTCTATATAAACGTACCTTCAGTACAATTTTTAGAGAACAATTCAAGTATACCGATACTCTTCCGCATTCCCAACCCACATCCCGATCCATTCCTATTAATTGGAGCACTTCCCGGGTACTGGATAAACGAGCATTGATCCTTACAACCTAAGGACACACACAAATTGTTGCATTTCAGGTACTTTTGTTAAAACCCTGACACTTCTCTCTCCACGCTTCCTACACTCGTGGAGTGGTCTGGTTAACTTTTTGTATCTCAATTTTTGATTTGCTTGCTTTTTTTTCTTTCTTCATTTATTATCATTAGGCTTAATTGCCTTAATTACATGATTCACATGTTTAATTGTCAATTTTGATTAGTCGAATTGTGAGCATGTTTAATCCTAAGAATTTGGTTGACATTGAATTACCCATACTTTTGTTGTGATTTTAATCAAGATAGCCTTAAACACATTCTGTTTTACATCATAAACACATTGCATGCTTGCACCTAACACATTGTTCTTTAAAATTTCGTAAAGCATTGCTTATTTTTCTTGCGGTCACAATATTCAATGTTGCGGGTGTTACATTATGGCACTGATATCCTCACGGTCGCAACATCTGTACGTCACGACTACAATCTTTGTTTCTATTTTTAGTAGCTTATTTTTGCTTTCACAGTGTTCTGTTAATCATCTGTGATGTCTAGTATGCAGTCTATAGTGTGGTTTTACCATGCATCATTAGTGTTATTTGACATGATTGGGATTTGTTAATTTCTTTAAATGATTTTATTATTTGCTTATTGCATGTGACTTTTATCGTTTATCCTTAAGTATAGGTCCGGCATGATTAGGAATTATGTTTTTTTTATGCTTTGTGTAGCGACCTGGTACATTAACATTTTAGTATTAATTATTTTAACATAATTAAATTTCAAAAACATAGTAAATAATTTCTAATAATTAATAATGCATGCTATCTGCTGATGGTATGGATGGGGACTCGGAACATTAATTTGTGATTAATTCTGTTAAAAAATTTTAATAAAATTATTCGAACTTAAATTTGATTAAATTGAAAAAAACAAAGAAGAAAAACAAAGCATCTACGGATTCGAACAGACCACCATTTTCGCCAGCATTTATCTTCCTCTTCTCTTCTTCTTCTTATTATTATTATTATTATTTGTGTCTTTTGTTGGGAGGAATGGATGAGAACTTTCTGGAGATTTCTTGATTTAAGAAGCATGAGATGAAAAGGGCCAAAGGGTCTTCCATTACAGCGCCGCACCTCCCTCGCTCCACCACCGCAACCGTTGGCGTTGCCTTCCCCTCCTTCCCCGCACGCATCCTTTCTCCTCATCTTCTTCTGTGTTCAGCCAAGCTGCCATGGAAGGGAGTTTCAAGTTCTCGCCTTTTTCTTTCTCTTCCCTCCAATTTTAGCTTCGGTTGCTTCTCTCGACCTGTAAAAGAGAAGAAACCTCATTCTCCTCGTGGTGGGCTAAACGTTCATCCGAACGGAATTCTATTCCGGAGAAGTTTGTTTTTGCACATGATCCAATGCATCGAATTTTTAACTCAACGAGATAGGATTCTAGACTCTCGTGTCTTATAAAGGTGCTACATGTAATCGTGTGTGTTTTTACAGTTTAGAAATGCATGAAAAAAAATCGATTTATAAGTTGGATTTTGGTTTAAAATCGTTTTGGGTGTTTTTGGTTGGATGGAATTGGGTTTCGAGTGTTTCTCTCGACATTTAGTGGTAGTTTTGGGCTTGTGTATATTCGTGGGTTGCTAAAGGAGTGTTTGGATGGTTTAATTTGGGGTTGAGAAACTTATTCCGTAGCTAGGGTTTTCTTTCCGCCATTACCTAGTTCCCTGGTTTTAAAATCTGAATTTTCTTCTTTTGCGTCAACACATTTTCTGTTGGTGTCGACACTTTTCTGCTGGTGTCGACACTTTTGCTCTCTGCATATGTTGTCTAAACTCTCGGTTCTTTTGTGTCGACACATCTACTATTTGTGTTGACACCTCCGCTGTTGGTGTTGACACATTATCTATTTGTGTCGACACCTTCGCTGTTAGTGCTGACATATTTTCTGTTTAGGTCGACACCTTTGCTGTTTATGTCGACACCTTTTCTGTTTGTGTCGACACTTTCGCTAGTTGTGTTGAACTCTTTTTCTTTGGTCGTGTTAGGGCCTTAGGGGTTTCTTTTAGCCTTGCTAGGCCTGTGTGGGTTCGTGTTGACCGTGTTGGGCGTGTGTTGGTCTGGGTTATGATTTGTTGGTGGTTGGGTCTTTGATTTCTGATTTGTTTTCTACGGTATTCAGTTGATTAATTATGAGATTAGTCGACTAAAATAATGTTGGATTCTTTTTGGGGTTTAGTTGGTCGTGTTGTGGTTTCTGGGGTTGTGTTGTGACCTCGGGTGTGTGTTTAGGTGCCGTCCTCGGGGGTGACGTGCATGGCTAAATATGGGTTGTTGGGGCACGATTGTGTACATCGTGGTTGGGTATGGAGCGTGTTTGGGCTCGTGGCACCTTTGGAGAAAATGTGATATTTTGTGACCTCATGGTTTGAAGGGTTTAGCGTTGGCCTTTGGGTTAGACTTGTTTTATGGTTGATGGTTGTCCCTATGAGTGGATGTCGAGTTTTGGCAGGAGGCGTCATGATGTGAAGTTATATATGACTATGTGCATTTATAACTCTAGTTTATTTATGTACGAATTGTGTAGATGAATTATATGAATTTGGTCTCATTACGTATAATGTTGTTTATGCTTTAAAACGCAGAATTTTATAGGCATGTAAGTGTAGGTTATGAGAAACAGATGCATGTGGTGCATGTTGCATGAGTTGCAAGTGATGTGTGAGTCGCGTATGTAGCATGTGACATGGTTTGTGTAACGTAGTGATAGTACGTGATTTTACGTATTTAAATCCTGGTTAGATTATGCATAGGTGTATGGAATGGGATAGATGAACGTATGGTTCTGTGAATGTCAGTTCTGGCTGACGGTGATTACGTTAAGGCTACGGTCCTTCGATTTAAGTCCGAGAAGATTACGTTGGGGTTACGACCCTTCGGTAAAAGTCTGTAAAGAGGCGTTCGATAGGGCTACGATCCTTCGGTGAAAGTCCGCAAAGATGCATTGATAGGGGCTACAGTCCATATGTAAAAATTCGAGAAGATACATAAAATGCATGAACTGCATTATGGGATGGATAAAATCAATTTCAAATTATTTTAAGAGTCGTGTGAATCGCGATCTAAAAACTGTTTTCGAGGCTCCTGTGAGTGAGTCAAAAGATGGTTGTTATCCTCGCTTTCCCTTACATGTGAAAATTATTTTAAAGGCTTGAAATAGAGTCTAAAACTGCATCTGATTTTCCTAGCATATTTAGTTTATATTTCATTCTTATCTAGTTTCTGCTGAGCTTTGGCTCACGATGTGGGATTTAATTTTCTTCAGGTACCGGTCACGCAGGTTGATCTATAGGTGCCGAAGAGGTGAAAGAGCTGTAGTCTTCCTTTTTTGTTCTTTCTATTACATGTATGTTGTAACATGATTTTTCGGTGTTGGAACCGTGTAATGTATGCCATTTGGCGATTATATACAATGCATGTATGGTTTTATTTGAGAGTGTGTTCTCGGGTTGGTTATTTATGGATGTTTCACGTGACCCAGAATTTAGGGCGTGACTGCTTGATATCAGAGCTCTGAGTTTGAATACCTAAGAGCCGTGGAAAGAGGGTGTATCCCGTGTGAGGTTGATTGCATGTGTTTTGACGCCTTAATAACATGAACGTGTCAGCATGTTAGATATGTGGATGATGTGTATATGTGAGCATAAAGGTTAAACCTTGAGATTGATTAGTCTTGCCTTTGGGTGTTTGAATTAACAAACTTGGGAGCCAAGTTAGAAACGCGTTTAGCTGACGTGATTTCTAGCAAGAAATCTGAGTAGGTTATCTAGATTGACGCATCATTCTTGTCTGTTCTCCTCGGTATGTGGGGTTTATTTAGTATGAACCTATTTAGCTATGTGTTAGCATGCTTATGTGGTTAGTGTTTATGTTCATGCTATGTGCTGCATCTCATGTTCTGTCGTTTTCAAATAGACACGATGTCTGTGAGACGAGAGCGAGACTATGGCCGTGGTGTTGGCTAAGGGAATATTCCTATCTCTGATGCTGGGGATGCAAATGCTCCACTAGGACCGATAGACACAACGGAGTTGTTGCATGTGCTGGTGGGTTCTATCCAGCAGTTGGTTAGAGGTGAGATCGTTAGGGAGAGAGAGAGAGTACCTGAGGTGAGGGCTACAGTAGTTTTGCGGGAGTTCAGGCGCATGGATCCGGCTACCTTTGTGGGAGATCCAGATTCTATTGTGGCGACAGAGTGATTAGAGTTGGTGACGCGGATCCTGGACACAATGCCGATTGTGGAGGATGAGTTGCGGGTTTCTTTTGCCGCCTTCTAGTTGAGAGCTAATGCTCACCAGTGGTGGAGATATGCCAGGACGACTGTGTAGGTCACTTGGGCAGCTTTTAGTAGAGTGTTTCTGGAGAAATACTTTTTAGCTTTGAAGAGGGATTTGTACAGGGAGGAGTTCTACGCTCTTACCGAGGGGGCGATGGACATCATACAGCATGAGGCCAGGTTTACGAGCTTGTCCCGGTTTGCTCCGGAGTTGGTGAGCACTGATGAGCTGCGATCGATGAGGTTTGAGAGAGGCTTGAGGCCAGCGATCAGGGAGAGCGTGGTTGCTATGGGACTTCGGGTGTTCACAAAGCTTGTGGAGGTAGCAGCGAGGGTGGAGAACACTATGACTGAGATTCGAGCTTCCAGGGAGGCCCGGACATCGCAGAGTGGGACAAAGGCACAGACTGGTGGGCGTTCCAGTAAGAGGCAGAGGTTCTCTGGTCCTAGCTTTCACCCATCTGGGTTACCACAGCAGTTCTCTGCACCAGCACCATCATTGGCTTCATCTTGGAGGCCAAAGTAGAGGGAGTTGATTTGTTATCAGTGTAGGTAGCCAGGGCATCGTGTGTCAGAGTGCCCGTAGCCAAGGCAGTCCTAGGGTTCATGGAGTCAATCACAGGGGAGGGAACATATTTGTTACGGATGTGGCCAGCTCGGACATATTCGTAGGAACTGTCCCAAGAGAGAGAGTGCACCGAGTACAGTGGGCACACCAGAGGGTTCATTTATGCAGGGCCGACAGCAGCATCCTGCAGTTCAGACTTCCTGGATGGCAGGTAGAAGTGCTTCCATTCAGTCGGTGCGGCAGCCTACAGTCGGTGCGGCAACCTACAGCGCCGAGTTATGGTGGGCAGGGTAGAGCACCATTGCCCCTAGCGTATGCTCTCGTAGCTCCCAGTTCTTCTAGGGCACCGATTGTGCCGAATGATGCAGACATGCCTTCAGCGAGTAGAGGTACTTTATGAGTATGCAGGTTTTGGGCCTGTTCCCTTTTTACATCTGTTTGGGAGTTGGTGATGGTTTTCGTGGGTGGTGTGCTGTGTTGTTGAGGCAGCGGCTGGTGAGGATGCGAGGTTGAGGTGAATGGAACCCGTGTCTTGAGATAGTTGGCCATTGTTTAGGATGCCTAACCTTGTTTGACTATATCCTAGGAAAGGTTTCGCTGACCATCTCGTGTACATGTGTCGATTGTGATCGGCAATTTGTTGTTTTGACCTTAAATCGAATTTTGGGGATGAAATTCCTTTAACGGGATAGAGTCGTAAGACCCTGACCCAATTTCCTTTTCGATGTTTTTCGACGCATGTTTTTCGATTTTGATTTTACATGTTTACATGTGTTTTGATATATGATCAGGGTTAGATATGTATGCGGGGATGGTTCCTGGGGCCGTTGGGTGTTACGGTGCGATTTAAAAAAAAGATATATATTTTCGTGACCTATAAATATCTAGTTTTAGATATTTTGAAAAAGATATTTTCATAACTTGGTGGCTAAGTTTTCTTTTTTCCAAATCAAAAGCTCAGCCTTCTCTCTAGATTCTTAAGGGCTCGAGGCTCGATTTTTGACGATCAGATAGCAGATCCTTAGTCTCCTCGTAGTGGGCTACGCGTTCATCCGGATAAAATTCTATTCTGAAAAAGTTTATTTTTGCACGTGGTTCAAGGCGTTAAGTTTTTAACTCAACAAGGTAGGATCCTAGACTCTCATGTCTTATAAGGGTGCTACGTGTAATCGTGTATGTTTTTACCGTTTAGAAATGCATGAAAAAAAAATCGATTTATAAGTTGAATTTTGGTTTAAAATCGTTTTGGCTATTTTTTGTTGGATGGAATCGGGTTTCGAGTGTTTCACTCAAGGTTTTGTAGTAATTTTGGGCTTGTGTATGTTCGTGGGTCGCTAAAAGGGTGTTTGGATGGTTTAATTTGGGGTTAAGAAGCTTATTCCCTAGCTACGGTTTGCTTTCCGCTGTTGCCCAGCTCCCTGGTTTAAAATTTTGAATTTTCTTCTTTTGTGTCGACACTTTTCTGCTGGTGTCGACACTTTTGCTCTCTGCATATGTTGCCTAAACTCTCGGTTCTTTTGTATCGACACCTCTACTGTTTGTGTCGACACATCTGCTGTTGGTGTTAACACCTTATCTGTTTGTGTCGACACTTTCGCTATTAGTGCTGACACCTTTTCTGTTTCGGCTAAACCTTTGCTGTTTGTGTCGACACATTTTCTGTTTGTGTTGACACTTTCGCTCGTTGTGTTGAACCATTTTTCTTTGGTCATGTTGGGGCCTTAGGGGTTTCTTTTGGCCTTGTTAGGCCTGTGTGGGTTCGTGTTGACCGTGTTGGGCGTGTGTTGGTCTGGGTTATGATGTGTTGGTGGTTGGGTCCTTGGTTTCTAATTTGTTTTCAATGGTATTCAGTTGATTAATTATGAGATTAGTCGACTAAATTACTGTTGGATTCTTTTTGGGGTTCGATTAGTCATGTTGTGGTTTCTGGGGTTGTGTCGTGACCTCGGGTGTTTGTTTAGGTGCCGTCCTCAGGGGTGACGTGCATGGCTAAATGTGGGTTATTGGGGCATAGTAGTGTACGTCGTGGTTGGGTATGGAGTGTGTTTGGGCTCATGGCACCTTTGGAGGAAAGATGGTGTTTTGTGACCTCATGGTTTGAGGGGTTTAGCGTTAGCCTTCGAGTTAGGCTTGGTTTTATGGTTGATGGTTGTCTGTATGAGTGGATGTCGAGTTTATATGGTTATGTGCATTTATAATTCTAGTTTATTTATGTACGAATTGTGTAGATGAATTATATGGTTTTGGTCTCGTTACGTATAACGTGGTTTATGCTTTAAAACGCATAGTTTTATAGGCATATATGTGTGAGTTATGAGAAACGGATGCATGTGGTGCATGTTGCAAGAGTTGCAAGTGTTGTGTGAGTCGTGTGTGTAGCATGTGATGTGGTTTGTGAAACGTAGTGATAGTATGTGGTTTTATGCATTTAAATCCTGGTTAGGTTATACATGGGTGTATGGAATGGGATAGATGAACATGTGGTTATGTGAATATCATCTATGGCTTACGGTGATAACGTTAGGGCTACGGTCCTTCAGTTTCAGTCCGAGAAGATTGCGTTGGGGTTACGACCCTTCTGTTAAAGTTCGTAAAGAGGCATTCGATAGGGCTAGGGTCCTTCAGTGAAAGTCCATAAAGATGCATTGACGGGGGCTACAGTCCATCGGTGAAAATTTGAGAAGATACATAGATTGCATGAACTGCATTATTGGACGGATAAAATCAATTTCAAATTATTTTAAGAGTCATGTGAATCGCGATCTGAAAACCATTTTTAAACAGTTTTCGAGGCTACTGTGAGTGAGTCAAAAGATGGTTGTTATCCTCGCTTTCCCTTTAATGTGAAAATTGTTTTAAAGTCTTGAAAGAGAGTCTAAAACTGCACCTCATTTTCCCAGCATGTTTAGTTTATATTGCATGCCTGTCTCATTTCTGCTGAGCTTTGGCTCACGTTGTGGGATTTGATTTTCTTCAGGTATCGATCACGCATGTTGATCTGGAGGTGCCAGAGAGGTGGAAGAGTAGTAGTCTTCCTTTCTTGTTCTTTCTGTTACATGTATGTTGTAACATATTTTTTTGGTGTTGAAACCGTGTAATGTAGGTCGTTTGACGATTATATACAATGCATGTATGATTTTATTTGAGAGTGTGTTCTCGGGTTGGTTGTTTATGGGCGTTTTACGTGACCCAAAATTTGGGACATGACTGCTTGATATCAGAGCTCTGGGTTTGAATACCTAAGAGCCGTGGGAAGAGAGTGTATCCCGTGTGAGGTTGATTGCGTGTGCTTGATTGCATGTGTTTAACGCCTTGATAACATGAACGTGTTAGCATATTAGATATGTGGATGATGTGTATATGTGAGCATGGAGGTTAAACATTGGGATTGATTAGTCCTACCTTTGGGCATTTGGATTAACAAACTTGGGAGTTAGGTTAGAAACGCGTTTAGCTGACGTGATTTCTATGAGGAAATCTGAGTAGGTTATCCAGATTGACGCGTCATTCTTGTCGGTTCTCCTCGATATGTGGGGTTTATTTGGCATGAACCTATGTGGTTATGTGTCAGCATGCTTATGTGATTAGCGTTTATGTTCATGCTATGTGCTGCATCTCATATTCTGTCTTTTTCATATAGACACGATGTTTGCGAGACGATGGCGAGGCCGTGGTCGAGGCCGTGGCCGTGGTGTTGGCCAAGGAGGTATTCCTTTCCCTGATGCTGGGGATGCAAATGCTCCCCTAGGACCAATGGATAAGACAAAGTTGTTGCGTGTGCTGGTGGGTTCTATCTAGTAGTTGGTTAGAGGTGAGATCATTAGGGAGAGTGAGGGAGTACCTGAGGCGAGGCCTACAGTAGCGATGCGAGAGTTCAGGCGCATGGATTCGCCTACCTTTGCGGGAGATCCTGATCCTATTGTGGCGACAGAGTGGTTGGAGTTGGTGACTCAGATCTTGGACACAATGCCGATTGTTGAGGATGAGTTGCGGGCTTCTTTTGTCGCCTTCCAGCTGAGAGGTAATGCTCACCAGTAGTGGAGATATGCCAGAACCACTGTGGGGGTCACTTGGGCAGCTTTTACTGGAGTGTTTATGGAGAAATACTTCCCGACTTCGAAGAGGGATTTGTATAGGGAGAAGTTCTACACTCTTACCCATGAGGCGATAGACATCATGCAGTATGAGGACAAGTTTACGAGCTTGTCCCGATTTGCTCCGGAGTTAGTGAGCACGGATGAGCTACGATCGATGAGGTTTGAGAGAGGCTTGAGGCCAACGATCAGAGAGCGTGTGGTTACTATGGGACTTCGGGTGTTCACAGAGCAGGAGGAGGCAGCAGCGAGGGTGGAGAACACTATGACTGAGATTCGAACTTCCAGGGAGGCTCGGACATAACATGGCGGGATTGAGGCACAGACTGGTGGGCGTTCCAGCAAGAGGCTAAGGTCCTCTGGTCCTAGCTTTCACCCATATGGGTTACCACAGCAGTTCTCTGCTCCAGCACCATCATTGGCTTCATCTGGGAGACCAGAGCAAAGGGAGTTGATTTGTTATCAGTGTAGGTAGCCAGGGCATCGCGTGTCAGAGTGCCCGCAGCCAAGGCAGTCCCAGGGTTCATGGAGTCAGTCACAGGGGAGGGAACATATTTGTTACAGATGTGGCCAGCACTGACATATTCGCAGGAACTGTCCCTAGAGAGAGAGTGCACCGAGTACAGTGGGCACACCAGAGGATTTATCTGTGCAGGGCCGATAGCAGTATTCTGCAGTTCAGACTTCCCAGATGGCAGGTGGAAGTGCTTCCATTCAGTCGGTGCGGCAGCCTACAGCGCCAAGTTATGGTGGGTAGGAAAGAGCGACATTGCCCCGAGCGTATGCCCTCTTAGCTCCTAGTTTTTCTAGGGCACCGGTTGTGCCGAATGATGTAGACATGCCTTCAGCGAGCAGAGATACTTTCTGAGTATGCATGTTTTGGGCCCGTTCCCTTTTTGCATCTGTTTGGGAGTTGGTGATGGTTTCTGTGGGTGGTGTGCTATGTTATTGAGGCAGCGGTTAGTGAGGATGTGAGGTTGGGGTGAGCGGATCCCGTGTCTTGAGATAGTTGGCCATTGTTTAGGATGCCTAACTTTGTTTGACTATATCCTAGGAATGATTTGGCGGACCATCTCATGTACCTGTGTCGGTTGTGATCGACGGTTTATTGTTTTGACCTTAAGTTGAATTTCGGGGACGAAATTCCTTTAAAGGGGTAGAGTTGTAAGACCCAGACCCGTTTTCTTTTTTGGCATTTTTCGACGCGTGTTTTCCATTTTCAATTTTGCATGTTTATATGCGTTTTTATGTATGATTGTGGTTAGATATGCATGCGGGGTTGGTTCCCGGGGTCGTTGGGCATTACGGTGCGATTTTTTTTAAAAGAGATATTTTCATGACCTATAAATATCTAGCTTTAGATATTTTGAAAAAGATATTTTCATAACTTGGTGGCTAAGTTTTCTTTTTTCTAAACCAAAAACTCTGTCTTCTCTCTAGATTTTTTGGGATTCGAGGCTCGATTTTTGACGTTCAGATAGCAAATCCTTAGTCTCCTCGTGGTGGGCTACGCGTTCATCCAGACAAAATTCCATTTCGGCGAAGTTTGTTTTTGCGCGTGGTTCAAAGCGTCGAGTTTTTAATTCAACGAGGTAGGATCCTAGACTCTCATCTCTTATAAGGGTGCTACGTGTAATCGTGTGTGTTTTTACTGTTTAGAAATGCATGAAAAAAATTGGTTTATAAGTTGGATTTTGGTTTTAAATCATTTTTGGGTGTTTTTGGTTGGATGGAATCGGGTTTCGAGTGTTTCTCTCAAAGTTTTGAAGTAGTTTTGGGCTTGTGTATGTCCATGGGTTGCTAAAGGGGTGTTTGGATGGTTTAATTTGGGGTTGAGAAGCTTATTCCGTAGCTAGGGTTTGCTTTCCGCCGTTTCCAGTTCCCTGGTTTAAAATTTTAATTTTTTTTCTTTTGTGTCAACACATTTTCTGTTGGTGTCGACACTTTTCTGCTAGTGTCAACACTTCTGCTCTCTGCATATGTTGCCTAAACTCTCAGTTCTTTTGTGTCGACACATCTGCTGCTTGTGTCGACACCTCCGCTGTTGGTGTTGACACCTTATCTGTTTGTGTCGACACCTTCGCTGTTAGTGCTGACACCTTTTCTGTTTGTGTCGACACTTTCGCTGGTTGTGTTAAATCCTTTTTCTTTGGTTGTGTTGGGGCCTTAGGGGTCTCTTTTGGTCTTGTTAGGCCTGTGTGGGTTCGTGTTGGCCGTGTTGGGCGTGTGTTAGTGGTTAGGTCCTTGGTTTTCGATTGGTTTCTTATGGTATTCAGTTGATTAATTATGGAATTAGTCGACTGAAATACTGTTGGATTCTTTTTGGGGTTCGGTTGGTCGTGTTATGGTTTCTGGGGTTGTGTCGTGACCTCAGGTGTTTGTTTAGGTGCCGTTCTGAGGGGTGACGTGCATGGCTAAATGTGGTTGTTGGGGCATGGTTGTGTACGTCGCGGTTGGGTATGAAGCGTGTTTGGGCTCATGGCACCTTTGACGAAAAGGTGGTGTTTTGTGACCTCATGGTTTGAGGAGTATAGTGATGGCCTTCGGGTTAGGCTTAGTTTTATGGTTGATGGTTGTCCCTGTGAGTGGATGTCGAATTTTGGCGGGTGGCGTCATGATGTGAAGTTTTATATGGCTATATGCATTTATAACTCTAGTTTATTTCTATACGGATTGTGTAGATGAATTACATAGTTTTGGTATCGTTACGTATAACGTGGTTTATGCCTTAAAACGCAGAATTTTATAGGCATGCATGTGTGGGTTATGAGAAATGGATGCATGTGGTGCATATTGCAAGAGTTGCAAGTGTTGTGTGAGTAAAGTGTGTTGCATGTGACGTGGTTTATGCTTTAAAACGCAAAGTTTTATAGGCATGTATGTGTGGGTTATGAGAAACGGATGCATGTGGTGCATGTTTCATGAGTTGCAAGTATTGTGTGAATCGCGTGTGTAGCATGTGACGTGGTTTGTGAAATGTAGTGATAGTACGTAGTTTTATGCATTTAAATCCTGGTTTGGTTATGCATAAGTGTATGGAATGGGATTGATGAACACGTGGTTCTGTGAATGCCAGCTCTGGCTAACAGTGATTACGTTAGGGCTACGGTCTTTCGGTTTCAGTCCGAGGAGATTGCGTTGGGGTTACGACCCTTCGGTTAAAGTCCGTAAAGAGGCATTCGATAGGGCTACGGTTCTTCGGTGAAAGTCCGTAAAGATGCATTGACGGGGACTACGGTCCATCGGTAAAAATCTGAGAAGATACATGAATTGCATGAACTGCATTATGGGACAGATAAAACCAATTCTAAATTATTTTAAGAGTCGTGTGAATCATGATGTAAAACCCGTTTTTAAACTATTTTTGAGACTCCTGTGAGTGAGTCAAAAGATGGTTCTTATGCTCACTTTCTCTTGCATGTGAAAATTGTTTTAAAGGCTTGAAAGAGAGTTTAAAACTGCACCTCATTTTCTTAGCATGTTTAGCTTATATCGCATGCATGTCTAGTTTCTGCTGAGTTTTGGCTCACGATGTGAGATTTGATTTTCTTCAGGTACCAGTCACGAAGGTTGATTTGGAGGTACCAGAGATGTGGAAGAGATGTAGTCTTCCCTTTTTGTTCTTTCTGTTATATGTATGTTGTAACATATTTTCTCGGTATTAAAATCGAGTAATGTATGCCGTTTGGCGATTATATACAATGCATGTATGATTTTATTTAAGAGTGTGTTCTCAGCTTGGTTGTTTGTAGGTGTTTTACATAACCCGGAATTTGGGACGTGACAATGATTGGGAAGGGAACCGATTGGGTTGGATTCCCAAGTTAATTAATGAAAATGAAAGGGTGAAATAATTATGGGATGTGAACTTTAAAGTAAGTTTGTTGAATCATGATTAAGAGGTTAGATTTATAGTTTGAATTTGAAACTTGGAATGTTTATTAAAAACATAATTAACAACCGGTTAATTGGTTGGTGTTTTCTCAAAATATTGTGAGAATTTTCACATGTATTGGATTGCAACCTAATTTCATAAAATCTACCTCTTAATAGCTTGAATGGCAAACATAGTATAAATCTAATAAATTACAAATAATTTCATACTGAATAAGGTATTATGGTAAAATTTTAGCACTTTCTAACATGGTATTGGTTGGGTTAATTTTTGAAACCTTGATCTCTTAATACTTGAGTTATGGAGTTAATCCTAGTTTATAAAAAAGATTATTTGAAGTTATGAGACAAGAATAATATGAATTACAATGGGATTACCATGTATGATTGAAAACTTATTATTGGTTAGCATGCATTAAATAAGAAAAAGTTTTGAAAACTTTGAATATTCTAAATTCATTCATAACTCATATGAGGAAATTTGTTATATTTAATTAAGAGTTGAGTTTATGATCATTGTATGATAAGAGAGAGATACAATGAATATATATAAATTGTGTTTATGAATTGTATGGAAGCTTATGGTTTGAAATTTGAAGAAAGGGGAAATCAGTACTAAAATTGTTTGAGTAATTTGGATAACTGTAGATGAATGTTAAAGTTTTAATATAAAGAATTAATGAGATATAACTTTGAAACGGGAATTGTGAGTAACGAGATAAACCTAACAAGGAATGGTTATGGTTGAGAATTTATGAATTTGAAATTTGATTTGAAACTTGCGATATTGAAATAAAAAGAAACCATGAAGGTAATTTGAGAAATGTATGGTTCTGGGAATAAATTGAGGAGATGGATTCTCTGTGATTAATGAATAATGATGTTAATCGAATATTGAACCAAGGATGGTTGATATGGATGTGATATGTTGGGCTTGACTAGCTCCATGGTGAAAGACCGAAAACTTGCGCAAGTAAGGTGCCCTACCCATCAAGTTAGTCCCCGAAAAGGTATGGATGGGTTGCCTACCCGTCGATGTTCCTCTGAAAAATCGAAAAAGAAGGTTATCGTGGTGAGTTATAGAGTTATCTATTACCCAATGGTTTTGCGTAGCCTATTAAAAGAATAGGGAGGGATTTCTATAAGCTGCACCCAACGTCAGTTCAGTATTGGATTGATAAAATAAAATGTAACTGTGGATAATGAATTAATAAAAAGAAAAAAAGAAACTTAACGGTTTTATAATAGATAAGCATGCGTGGGTAGTCGATAACTTATTAAAGAGAAAATGAGAATGAAAGTGAGAACTAAAGAAAGAATATATAGAAATTGTAATTTATGTCAACAATTAAATTGGAATGAATAATGAGCCTAATAAGAAAGAAGAGATAGAAAGAAAAATGAACAGTTTTTATAAAATATGTAAATTTAAATGTTGGATAACGAACCAAAGATAATGGAATTGAAAACGGGAACAATATAATTTGTAAGAATGTGAAACAAATGAAATAGAATGGAAGAAATAAGAAAAATGAATCCATCTTTAAGGTAGGTGAGCGTAGAACTTCAATCAATAGTGAAATAAATGAAAATGTGTTAAATAATTTAATAAAAAACAGTAAAGATTAAGTAAATAAAGAATGAAGAGGAGACAAACAAAAATGGGTTTTAAACATGATTTAATTATGATTGGATTATAGCATGTCATTCACACATCACAAATCATGCATTGCACTTACATTAGTCTTTATCCTACGAGCTTCGGCTCATGTTTGTTGAATCCCCTCTTTTACAGGTTCAAATGATTATGAAAGTAGAGTAAATAAAAGTTGGGATCTTGAAATATGTTTTGGAAGAAAGGAGTATATTTTTACTTTAGATGTAAATATGCAAATCATACATATATGTTTAAATTTCATGTATTTGTTTAATGAGATTATGAGATTGTTTTAGAAGAATGTAATCAGTATTCAAATCTAGTGAAACCTATGTATAATTTAAGTCACATGGAGATGAATACAAGAGTAATGAAATGAAGGATATCAATTACTATGTAGCTTAAGCTTGAATGATTTAATTTCCTTTGGGGATTGATATAACTGTTATGTAATTGGAAACGAACGATTGTAATAGTTGTGATTGTATTTTAGAGTTGGAATCCAGGCGGTGTCTGAGTATAGATTGTTATTTGAATTCACCAGGTTTACAAAAAATTTGGAATAGTCCGAAAAACATAGGAGATTCTACCAAATTTTTTAAGAATTATACCTAGAATATTTTTTTTGAAGTTTTGCAATGAAACTTCTTTTAAAACGAATTACATCTAAGTATTTTTTTAAAAGAAGATTCGAACCATAAACAAGGTTTTATAAAAAAAAAAAAAACAATAGTTTCATTGGTTATTCTGTAAAGTTGAGTTATCAAGAGGGGTTCACATGCCTCGGAATCAGGGCCGTGACACTTTGTCTTCTTTTATTACGTGTTTAAATACCTAGAATATGTATTTTCTTACTTGATTTTGCTTGTTCTCTCTTCGTCGCTGTTTTTTTTTTTGTGCATTAGAGAAATCTAATTAAGAACCAATAATTATTAGTAGAGGCCAACCTCACGGTTGGGCAAACGGGGTGCCTAACACCTTTCCTGATTTATACGTCAACCCCCGAACCCATGTTTTCTCTGGTTAAACGTATTCAAGATCAGTAGCTTCTTTTGTTTTTTTTAGTTTTTCTCAGAAATCAAGTGGCGACTCTAATTTTCAATAAAATGGATTTTCAAAAAATTTTGATTTTTAAGGGTGTTAAAATATTTTTAAAATAACTCTTGAATTCTCTTTTTTTTTAATAAAACCCAAAATTTTGATGCTACACCTACGACAGCATTATGAACCTCAAAGAGATGTTTATGGATCCAAATCGTGTGGTTAGACAGGTGACCATAAAATCTATGATGAACACGACTATGGCTGAAGGAAACCCAGTTAGAGATCATGTTCTGGAGATTATTAGTCTTCTGAATGAACTGAAGATTCTTCGAACTGAAATTGATTGAGAAACTCAGGTCGATATCATACTACAGTCGCTGCCTGATAGGTTTAAGCAGTTCTACCTAAATTACAACATGAACAAACTCAATTTTTTCCTAGTAAAAATTTTTTGAAAACTTTAAGCAACAGATGGTGTTCTTTGGAAGCCAATTAGTGCCTTTTTGTTGAAAAGGGTTCTACTTCTAAGCTGAAAGGTAAGAAGAAAAAAAAAGGTGCAGAAATAGAGTGGAACGATTTCTAAGGCAATTAACAGGCCAATGACTGGTGTGAAAAAGTCAAAAGATAGATATTTTTACTATAACCAGACAAGGCACTAGAAGAAGCAATGTCTAGTTTATCTCGATAAAGTAAACAATTCAGGTAATTTCTATTCACTGATTGTTGAAACATATTTAGCGGTGTTATCTACCAGTACTTGATGTGTAGATATAGGAACCACTAATTATGTCTACAATTCATTACAGAAGTTTCAAGAAACCAAACAGCTCAGTGATGAAAAAATTTACCTACACATAGACAATAATACAAGAGTGACAATAATTGTAGTGGGGAATGCCTCTATTAGTTTTAGTAGAAATAGGATTTTTAGTAATGAATTTAATTTTAGTTTCTAGATTGGTTAAATACGAATATTTTGTTTATTTTAATAATTCTGTGGTTATTGAGGATAATATACATTTTATCTGTTTTGGTACATTGGTGGATGATCTTTATATTTTACTCCTATCACTCCAACACTACAACTAAATAAATTGAATAACACATCTAATTTACCATATAAGAAAAAAGAACCTTTTAAGATGAACTAAACATATTTTTGGCACTTACACTTAGGTCATATCAATCTAAAAATGATTAATAGACTAATTGAAAATGAACCTTTGAGTTCATTGGAATTCGAAACACTATCTGTTACACCCCAATTTCGTAACAGTAAAATCCAAATGGTTCACAAGAGAAAACCCGAAAAGAGAAATATTTTACCAAAAGACACTATGATTTGAAGTCCAAAGGAACTTAAAAGAAGTTTGAAAACCTTAGGTAAATACCCATTTGAAAAACTGGTTTTAAGACCTAAAGGCACAAAAATCGTCCAACAAGCTAGACCGCTCATATGAGACCCTTACCTATTTTCTTTTTCGGCATTTTTCAACGCGTATTTATCATTTTCGTTACAGCATGTTTGTAGGTGTTTTTATGCATATTCGGGTTTATATATGTATGTGGGATTGGTTCCGAGGGCCATTGGCCATTGTGGTGCGATATTTTGGTGGATTTTGGTAGAGATATTTTCAAAACTTGAAGGCTAAGTTTATTTTTCTCACACCAAAAGCTCCACCTTCTCTCTAGATTTTTTGGGGCCCGGGCTTTATTTTTGGCGATCGAGTAGTGGATTCTTGCTATCTACACTGAGAGCTACACGTTCATTCGGACGGAATCTTGTTTCGACGAAATTTATTTTTTTTCATGTAGTTCAAGGCATCAAATTTTTGATTCAACGAGATAGGATCCTAAATTCTCGTATCTTATAAAGGTGTTACGCGTAATCGTGTGTGATCTTACCGTCTCAAAATACATGAAAATCTATTTATGTTTCAATAAATCGGGTTTTTGTATAAAATCATTTTTTTGGTTGATTTCGGTTGAATGGAATCGGGTTTTGAGTGTTTCTCTCGAAATTTTCTGATAGTTTTGGACTTGTGTATGTCCGTGGGTTGAAAAGGGGGTGTTTGGCTAGTTTAATTTGGGGCTAAGAAGCTTTTTCCATCGCTAGGGTTTGCTTTCCATTGCCGTTCAGCCGTCAGATTTGAAAATGATAATCTGTTACTTTTGTGTCGACATTTTTTCTATCTGTGTCAACACTTCTGCTGTTGGTGTCGACGCCTTTTTTCTGTTTGTGTTGTCTATGCTGCTGTTATTTTATGTCGATACTTTTTCTGTTTGTGTCAACACTTCTGCTGTTGGTGTTGACCATTTTTTCTCTCTGTTTGTGTTGACACTCTACTGTTGTTTTGTGTCGACACTTTTTCTGTTTGTGTCGACACTTTTGCTGTTTGTGTTGATCCCTTTGCTTTTGGTCGTGTTGGGTCCTTAGGGATATCTTTTGGTCATGTTGGGGCCTTGGGGGGTTTTTCTGGTCGTGTTATGGCTTTTCGGTCAATTGAATTATGGGGTTCAATCAACTGGCTCTACTCTAGTGGCTTTTCAGTCGATTAAATTATGGAGTTCTGTCGACTGGATTCATGAAGAGGGGTCTGGTGGGTCGTTTCTTGTTGTGGTTGGTCGTGGTGGGGCTGTGGTAGTTTGTTTCTTTGTAGTTTTCCTTGGGGATGACGTAAGTTGGTTAATCCTGGTGTTTGTGCATAGTTGGGCGCAGGGCGTGTTTGGGCCCATGGTTGTTTTCC
>JAOTRH010025630.1:0-21616 GCA_034768845.1 Heliamphora exappendiculata | reverse complement strand
TATTCTTGACAATTGAACGGAGTCATTCATACTACTATAAGTAAACATCTCACTTCCACGTGCACACATGTTTGAAACCACCTCACACAATGCTCATTCCAAAATTATTCAAAAAATATTTTTTTTTAAAATTAAAAAAGCACTGTTTTCACAATTCCCAACTTATTAATTGTAGGGCAAAAGAGTAAAAAACACATTCAATTTAATCCCACCCCCATGGTCGGTCCTCTCACTTTAGACTACTAACTCTACCAGCATATGGAATTGAGTTTTCTGAGCGATATTTGTTTGGATATGTTTGCGCCCTCTTTTTAAATTTTTCTTTTTTACAATTATAAAATCGTAATTCAATATTGTGCAATCGCAACCTTCAATTAAGGACTGATATTGAGAAATTGGAAGAATTAAAACCCTAAAATGGGAACAAAATCTTTCAATATCACACTAGATAGAAATAAATAAATTAATTAATTTCTTGATATGAGATTTCTCTTAAGAGAGGGGGTCCCCAACCCGGTATTGGTGCCCCTTTTGCCGTCCATCCCCTGTTGATTTATCATTTTTTTTCATAACAGTTTCTTAAGAGAGGGGGTTAGATTCATTTGAACCATAGAATGTTTAGATAAATAATTTCAAACTATATTCATCCAATATATTGCATCTTTGAATCCAACACAGATCTTGTGACACGTTAATACAATGAGACTGGGTAAGGCCAGGGGAAAACTGAAGCATGGGAGACATAAGGGCGTGGGCAAGGCAGGGAAAAAATGCTAGGGAAGACAGATAATGGTTGGCATCCTCACAACCTAGATATACGTACTTTCATTTTGCATTTAGTTTGAACTTATCATCTGGTGGAATTTGTTAGGAAATTAATTTGATTTTAATTTTCATATTTATTATGACAATTTAAGTTATATTATTTGTATAAAACTCTTAATGTGATTAAAACTCCTAATATGTTTAGAAGTCTTATGGTTTGCTATTTTTAGAAGTTTTGATTTGTTTAGATCTCTTAGTGATTATCCTAGTTTGATTTGGAATCATAAGTTTGTATTATATTAGAAAATCTTAATCAGAATATTGTTCAAGCGGGGAGACTAAAGTACAACTGCACAAACCAATAGTACAAACAGCCAATGCAGGAATCGCCACGGCAAAAATAAAATTCTGGCACATGACCGCTCGAGCGATCCCAAGTGCGCTCAAGCGAATCCCGAGCAGAATTAATTCAATTGAAGCTCTAATTGCCTGGTGTTCAAACCTATAAATAGGACTATAGGTCAGCCACAAAAAATAATTTCTGCAATTCAATAATCAGATATTTTAAAGCAAATTAGAAGTTCTTTTGAGTTTCAAAAATTTCAATATTGCTCGTGTTGAACTTAGAAGGCGTTCTAAGTTTACCGACGGAGGATTCTGCCGGTGTGATAGTATTAGGATTCAATACATGTGAAGTTTCGAGGATTCGTTGCTGCGGTGATCAAGTGGGGAACGACGCACGTAGATTCGGCAAGATAAGCTTAAGGAGTTTGGATTGAGGATTAGATCAAAGTCTGTAAGTGGGTATCTTGTAACTGTTCAATTGGTTAGTGCTTGATTTACCTGAACTTGGTAGTCTCGTGATTTTTTACCAAATTTGGATTTTCTACGTAAAAATTCTCGTGTGTTGAGTTTGGATATTTAATTCTTTACTTCTCGCATTCCACGACATAGATTGATTAAAAATATAAAAAGAATAATTTTTTAATTAATTTGATTAAAATATTATATAAAATAATTTTTTTCAATTGGAATCAGAGCAGGTTTATTTTTCAAAAAAAATAAAAAAATTTTTTGAAAAAAACGGTCCTAATCAATCTTAGTCATGAAATTTTCAAGAAAAGGAAAATCCACCATTAGACCACCCATGTTAGATAGAAGGAACTACCCTTATTGGAAAGCTCGGATGCGGGTATTTTTAGAATCAATCGATAAAAGAGTTTGGATTTCAGTAGTTACTGCCTATACCTAACCTACTGTCAAGTATGGGGATGATTTTATTTTAAAATCAACCGAACAAGAGGATAAATTTTTTTTTGAAAATATAGGCTGGAATAGTAAGGTTATCAATACCATCTTTAGTAGTGTTACACCGGAAGAATTTCGACGAATTTGTACGTGTGAAATTACTAAAGAAGCGTGGGATATCTTTGAAGTCACTCATGAAGGTACTATAACTTTAAAAATTTTAAAACTTTAAAGGCTCACTACCAGTTTTGAAACTCTAAGAATGGAAGATAATGAGACCTTTGATGATTTTTATGTCAAATTGAGTGACATTGTCAATTCGAGTTTTATTCTTGGCAAAAAATTCTCAGAGTCCCGCATTGTTAGAAATTTTTTGAGATCACTTCCCGAGAGATTCCAACCAAAAGTTACCGCTATTGAAGAAAGAAAAGATGTTGATACGTTGCTAGTAGAACAGTTGGTTGAAAATGTTTAAACTTATGAAGCTAGTCTACGTTAACCAAATTTTTTTAAAAATATGGCTTTAAAAACGGTTCAGGATGACATTGACGAGGCTGAGGAAGATGAAGAGATTGATGCTGAGATTATGAAATATTTTGTTAAAAGATTTAAAAAGGCTTTTGAAAATAAAAATTGCAGCAATCTCAATCAGAAAAATAAAGAAAAAGATAAACTCAAAATTAATTCTAAGAATGATAATAAAAAAAAGTCAAAAATCAATCCCGAGGCATACTATGTTTTGAATTTCAAGGTTATGGTCACGTGGCGAATGAATGTCCAACAAAGAAAAAGAAAAATGGTAAAACTCTTAAAGTCACATGGGATGACAGTTTCTCTGAAAATAATTCTGACAATGATAAAGCCAATAATGATGGTAATTTTGTTACTTTTATTGATTCATTAAATTCTGTTGATCATGCATACTCTAGTCCTAATTCTGTCTGTAAAAGTTCAAAAACTGAGTCAATTGATGATAATGATGAATCTAATTGTAAACAGAAAGATGGTGAATCTCTTCAGCATGCATATGAAAAATTATACAATGAAAGTTATAAATTGATTAAAATAAATTTGAAATTGACTACAAAGATAAAAATTTTTGAAAAGAAAATAGAAAATTTGAAACATGAATTGTCTGAAAATTTATCTGAAATTAGTAAATTAAAAACTCATAAAGTCGTTTTAATAAAAAAATTGAATGCTGCTGAAAAAGAAAGAGATGAGTTAATTGAGTCATACAAATTTTTTTAAAATACTATTATCAATCTTGAAAAAAATTTGCATGAAAATATTAAGTCAAAAAGGTTACTTGAGTCGAGAGTTTTAAATTTATAAAAAGATCTCGATACTACTAATGCTACACTTAAGAAATTGAATACAGGCTCTCTAGTCTTAGAAAAAAATTTAAGTGTGCAAAAAGGGGAGTCAGATCGAACCGGACTTAAATATGTTCACAAATCTTCTGTTCCAAAAGACTCAGGTAAAATCAAAGTTGTGAAATTTGTGAATGTTTTAAATTATTCTATTCAATTTAAGGGTCAAACTTTGGAAACAAAATTTCAAAAATATTCACTAAAGTCAAATAAAAAATTTATTCATATTTGTCATCATTGTTGTATATTGGGACATATTAGATCTCGATACAGAAGGCTGAATGAAAAAACTCTCGGCCAAGTAAGAGCTCGAGCGGACCCACTGCGCGCTCGAGCGGCCAATCTGCATAGAGATGGAAAAATTCACTGGCAGTCGTACGCTCGAGCGGTTCCACTGTACGCTCGAGATGTCAACTGGTAGAAAGATATTTTTGGCCAGAAATCTAGCAACCCCATGACCTCTTTGCCTAAAATTCGATCTGTATAGATTAGAAAGTCAGACTTGATTGAGAATGTAGTTTAGAGTGCCCTAAAAAATTGACTTGTTAACAAAATTTTTAGAAGTACTCTAACTGGAACATGTGTTTTGAAATAATATTTATTTCTCTCTTAAAAAAATAATTTAAAAAAAATTTACATGTAAATATTTCTTTTGACTATCAAAATCTGAAAAACTCGATTATTTCAAAGTAGATCAATTTTTATGAAATAAATCAAAATGAAAAACTGACTTATTTTTTTAATCGATAAGAAGTTAAAGAATTCATAGTTTTGAGACTACTTGATTATTTTTCAGATAAAACGTATCCGAACTTGTGTTCAGATTTTTCATTGGAACCTTTTTGAATATTGTTTTTAAAAGAACACCCTTGATTGACCATTGTGGTAGGATCCCTATGTTGATGTTGATATCTATAACCACCTCCATATGTTTATCTATCCACTGGTCCCATCTCATTAAGAACTGTTTGTACTATAAAATGCTTACAGAAATAGCTACCTATACGAACCTTGCATTTTTGTTTGTTATAGTGTGAAAGCCGCTATTTATGCTATTTTTTTGACATGCACGTGGAAATGGCTACCTATATGAACCTTGCTTTCTAGTTCATTTTAGTGTGAAAGCCGTCACTTATGCTGATGTATGAACATGCTTAAAAAATGCCTTCCTATGCGAATTGTGTCTTTTCTTTCATACTAGTGTGACAGCCGCCAAATAAAAGTATAAATATTTTTTTAAACAGTTCTTTTTTAGGCGGAGTTTCCATCTTTCTTCAGCAGATGTACATTGGTAATTTATCCGATTTGACTTTAAAAGTGTGAAAATTTTAAAAATATTCAAATATGTTTCATGGAACATCAATCACTCTTAAGGATTGAATCTGGAATTTGAAGAAAAAATCGAGTAAACTCTTGCCTAAGTTTTGTTTATTTCCTCGTGACTTAAAAACTTAAGTTCAGTTTTATTTTGAAAATTTAATAAATTTTGATCTTCATTGAATGATTTATATTTTTTTTGATTTGAATGTCAAAAGGATTTAATTTGTTTTATTGTCAAAATAAAAAGAGAGAGTTTATAAATATTGTGTTTCAAGAAAAATAGTTTCATATGATTGATTCTTTAGATTTTTGTTGTGGGTTCTGAGCGGCTCTTCCAGGTCTAACGCAGAAAGGGAAAGATATGTTTGGCTTGGGATGGGTCTCTATTTTTTTTTGGAATTGATTTTGGACTAATTTTCTAATGATTTCTATTACTTGATCTTGTTTGAAGATATGGTCCTATTTTTGTTTGTTCAGGAGATGAAAAATAAATTAAAATTTTTTTGCTTGAATCAGGATTGCTTGAAGGGTTCTCTTCGGAGTGTATAGATTGAAAATGTGTCTTGTGTAATTAAGAGTTTTGTGTTTATCTTGAATTGCCAAGGGGGGAGATTGTTAGGAAATTAATTTAATTTTAATTTTCATATTTATTATGGCAATTCAAGTTATATTATTTGTGTAAAACTCCTAATGTGATTAAAACTCCTAATATGTTTAGAAGTCTTATGGTTGGCTATTTTTAGGAGTTTTGATTTGTTTAGATCTCTTAGTGATTATCCTTATTTGATTTGGAATCATAAGTTTGTATTATATTAGAAGACTTTAATCATAATATTGTTCAAGCTGGGAGACTAAAGTATAATTGCACAAGCCAAGAGTACAAGTTGCCAATGCAGGATTCGCCACGACCGAAATACATTCTGGCACATGACCGCTCGAGCAGTCCCAAGTGCGCTCGAGCGAACCCCGAGCAAAATTAATTCGATTGAAACTCTAATTGTTTGGTGTTCAAGCCTATAAATAGGACTATAGGCCAACCACGAAAAATAACTTTTGCAATTCAATAATCAGATATTCTAAAGCAGATCAGAAGTTCTTTCAAGTTTTAAAATTTTTAATATTGTTCGTGTTCAACTTAGAATGCGTTCTAAGTTTACCGACGGAGGATTTTGCCGGTGTGATAGTATTGAGGATTCAATACGTGTGAAGTTTCGAGGATTCATTGCTGTGGTGATCAAGCGGGGAACAATGTGCACGCGGATTCGGCAAGATAAGTTTAAAGAGTTTGGATTGAAGATTCGATCAAATTCTGTAAGTGGATATCTTGTAACTGTTCAATTGGTTAGTGCTTGATTTACTTAGACTTGGTAGTCTCGTGATTTTTTACCCAATTTGAATTTTTTACGTAAAAAATCTCGTGTGTTGAGTTTGAATGTTTAATTCTTTACTTCTCACATTCCACGACATAAATTGATTAAAAATATAAAAAGAATAATTTTTTTATTGGTTTGCTTAAAAATTATATAAAATAATTTTTTTCAGAGTTCAATCAAATTGCTACCTTGATTCTTTCTTTATAATCACTAGATTTACGAGATGAATCAAATTGTTTGTTTTGCTGTTTCAAAAAAAAAAAAAAACTAGGTTTTGTGAATTTTCAGTTAAAATTTTCACCTAGAAATCAATGTCTCATATTCTAGTCCCTTTTAATATCACTAAAGAAAACAAAAAGTATTTGACTTATCCCAATGATAACTTAGGTTAACAACAATTCACAACAAGAGTAACAGGTCATTAAATTCTCATAATTTAGTCGGAACTCACTTGTATTTGACAACAGGTTTCTAAGTGTTTATATTATAATAATTTATAATTAAAAATCATAAAAAGTTTAACTAAAATTATAAATATACATAACTGTACATAAAATACACACATAGATTTTGAAAATATATATATATTTATTTTTGGGCCTCAAATAATCTCTGAGAGCTCAATTCTACCTTCTACTAACGAAAATCTAATTAAAATCGAAATAAATTTACGTATGAACTCATCTTAAAAAGTTAATAACACATACAAAAAAATTTAAACTTAGAAACCTAAAAAGACTAAACCCCCAATTCCCAAAAATTAACCAACCAACCAACCTCTCAGTGCACTCTTCTTTTTAAAATGGTTTTATTATTCATCTTTTATCTAAATACAACTTTCTATTTTGTTAATATTAGAAAAAAAATTAAAAATACCTTTTATTTTCTATTCCTTTTTTCTTTTGTCCAAATGCCTAAAAATATTTTATAATTTTGCCTAATAATAACAAAATAAGTAGTATAATTAGTTAAAAGAGGAGTGTCAAAATTATTATTTTATATATATTATTAGGGCTTTTAGTCAAAAATCCAAAAAATTAAGTTTTAAGGTGCAAAGTCTATCGACAAAAATTTTAACACGCAATGTCCAATTATGCGATTTTTCTCGAAAATACTCTACAAACGGATAAATTTATATGTTTGTATATCAATACAGATAATGTAAATTCATAAATTTATCTGTATTTTTTATACGTGTTTTGAAAAGACACAGAGAAATTTATCTGTTTAATTTACGCGTACTTTTAATAAAAGACAGATAAATTTATATGTGTCTTTATACATATTTTAAAAATATACAGATAAATTTATCGATATTTTTTATACGTGCTTTTAATAAGGCAGATAAATTTATCTGTGTTCTTCATACATATTTTGAAAAGACACAAATGAATTTATCTGTTTTATGATATTTTTGTTTTAAAATGAACTTGCACGTTAAAACTTTTATGTGAATTGATAAATTTATTTATTTTTTATAACAGATAAACTTCTATATTCTTTATACGTACTTTTAATAAAATAAATAAATTTATCTGTAGTCTTCAAACACAAATAAATTTATCTATTTTAAGGTATTTTTGTTTCAAAAATATCTTGCACGTTAAAATTTGTATATAAATAGATCTTACTCGTTAAAATTTTTTATACTAAATAAAAAATAATAAATAATTTATAAATTAAAATATTCACTAATTTTTTTTTGTAAATTATCCGTGCTAGTGGTCACAGAAATATTTACAATTATACAAAAATATATAACATCCTGGTGGGGTCTACTTACTATAAATTTTACATGCATGCATTCTGAATCCACTGAAAAACCTACTGAGTGAAGGTGACTCGACACATCAATCAGTGAGCTCCCATAATTGTGACATTCTAAGATTTGCATTAATTCCCAAAAGGTGCCAACACATTAAAAAAACCTATAATTTTATTAGCACCACACATAAAATCAGGCAGCCTTCACAAGGCTGTGAACCCACACTGTGTATCTAACACAACTCCAAAAATATATAAAATTATTAACTAATTTTTGGAAAAAAATTTTTATTCACAGCCTAGTTTGGAATAAAAAGGTGATATTTGATTTATTTTTATATTGTTATAACTTTTTAGATTATTTTTTTAAGCTAAAAACCTTTTACTTATCCAGTTTGTTTTCATGAGAGAAAACAAATAGGTAATTTTCTTATTAAAATATGAAAAAACTTTACTAGATTCCCATATTAAATAATTATTTTTTTTTATTTTAACTTATTTTAGTTTTTCTAAAAAAAATTATCTTTTAATTATTTTTTAAAATCTTTAATTCATCTCTCTAAAAAGAATCGAAAAAATAAAATATTAAATTCACTAATACAAAAATAAGTAACATAAGTAAGTAAATAAAATATAATTCCAAATCAAGTAGTGAATTTTTTAGGTTCTTTTTATTTTTGTAATTTTTCAATTAAAAAATCAATAAAAATCGCTTTTTTCCTCTCGAAGTTGATCCGAAAATTAACTCTTTTAGCGCATCTTGACTATAATTATTCAAAAAATAAAAAAATTAAAATTAAAATAATTCAATATGACAAGAAAGTTATCAAATTTGGTGTCTGCAGCTTTTATTTAAATTTTAGTTGGACGAGAAAGATAGAAAGATGGGATGAAAAGCCATAATCAATGTTTGTATATCTGGTTTGGCACACACTCGTTTTGTTTGGTCTACTATATTTATCTGTTTATAGGTTTATAAGTCATTAACAAATTTTTATTTATTTAATTTAAAATAATTTTGAACAAAAAAATTAATTTAAAACCAACTTGACAAATGAGCAATAACTCTGCTATAAGTCACTTGTTTATGAAATTGAGTCGTACTCGCTAATCACTTCTACATGATTAAAAGTCATTTTCTTATAAGCAATTGATTACCAACAGATTAGATTGGTAATAGTTGAAAAATGTTATAAGCGACAATTTAATTTTTGTTTTTGGCTCTGCATTTTTAGTTTTGCTTCATGCTTAAAAAAATAAATTCAAAAGTTAATTCGGAAAAGAAATGTTGAGTAAGCTAAACTCATTCTGATATGACTTTATTAAATTTGAGTTTAAATCATAAACTTCACTGTCTACGTGAAATTCTTAATTATTTTGAATTTTTGTGTTTAGTAAAAAAAAAATATTTTGTAGAACTATTGTTCATCTTGAAATTCGATTTCATTGAAACTAACTGAAAAATTAAAAAATTATTATCAAAATATGAAAAAAAAATAAAAGGACAAAAAGCCAATAAGCCAACATTTTAAAGTTATTTTGGTCTTCAATGCTTTTTCATCGTTTGATTAATCTTTGGTTTTTTTTTTTTTTTTTTTAGTCTTAATAGCTCCATTAGAAGATTATATATAAAAGAAATGGTCGTGCTCTTATTGATGATTCATTAACTCATTGATTCCCCATTTCTCGTATTCATACTGTCTGTACTCCGATTTTGGCTAACCCTTCTCCTCCACCTTACCATTATTCACTATCTTCTGTATTGCAGGTTTTTTTCACAAATTTCGCCTTTCTTATATTTTCTCGTCAAAGTGTATTTTGAAACTGAGATAAAAATCAATTTTTTATATGTAAATTTGTTTTAATAATAAAAATAAATTGTTAAAACTAATTTATAACACAGAATATAAAAGCAACAAATAAAATTAAACAAGACGAGTACTGTGTAAAACTTAGAACATTAAACTCACATAACTTTGGATTTGGAACAGACAGAAAACAGACTAAGTGTATCACACTATGTGTTCTTAAAACAGATTCACCCCTCGCAGTGGTGCTTACGAATTCGGACGTCTGTTTCCTAAGATTAATTACTTAATCTCTTGCACGCAAAAAAAAAATAATGCAATTTGCGTGCTTGGCGAATAAAAATAGCAGTTGTACCCTTTCCTGTTGAATGAATTGAATGGACGAAAGCAGATGCAGAAAAAATTGTGCAAAGGAAAGACGTTGCGGATGTTTATTTAACCAGGCGACAGCAGCGCGCTCGCATATGATTAGGGTTGAACCCACCATTTGATAGATCATTCAAGTTTTACAAAATTGGGTACCCCCAAGGGATCCAGCCCTTAATATAAAGTTATGTTATATATACCCACCGGGCTCGTTTGATAATCCGGACTGGATTGGATTAGTAGTGAGGTGGGATTAGTAATTAAGTGGGATTAGTAATGAGGTGGAATTAATTTTTTTGTGTTTGAATTGAGTAAGATTAAATAACGGACTAGATAATTATTTACCCTTGTATTAAGTTAATTTATTTTAAAATTAACTTAAATAAATTGATAAGTTAAATTTTATGTTATTGTTAAATTCTATATTATTTATTTTAATATTTTAATATTTCTTATTATTTTTAAAAAAATTTAAATTCACTCCTTAATTCAATCCTTCTTAATTTCACCATCTCTCCGCCCACTAATTATCCTCCATTTGGCGGACTAATAGTCTGTCCGGACTATTAGCCCGGATACTTAACAAACGCGATATTGGACTATACTCTCGACTATTAGTCCGGCAAAACAAATATGGCCACCAAGTTCTTCATGAACTTCCAACATGGGACAAGTGTTGTTGTCTTTGATATTACCTTATTCAACTATATAATTTTAGAAGTCATTTTCTCATTCAAAACTTAATGATTTTAATCAACTGAATACATATTCTTAATGTACTCACGTCGGTGAATGAAATACCATCTCGATCCATCTTAACTGATGTATGGGTCTCACATCAAAATTAACTCAAAATTTACTAAAATTTAAGTTAATCAAAACTATTTTTTAACAATCTACTACATGAATGAAACTGACAAAGAAATGGTGCAAAAAGATGCAGGCTCAGATAAAGACAAAACGAAAATCATCTGTATAAGGATTGGTGAGTTTTTGACTTGAACCTTCCCCTGTGATAAACTATCAGACTTACTAGCTAATTAGTAGACGTGATGTATTAAACTATTCAACCATTTGTATAAGCCAAGACAATAGAGTGTCACACGGAATCTTTTCAAACACTGTTTTAGTTCTCACGGTTGTGCCCATTGTGATCCTGAGCAATTCTTGATTTTCATGAGTGCTTTAGAGAATTCAGCCTGAAAATTCTCATGGAAGTAGTTCCACTTCACACTCACATAGGTGATTTCTTATTAAGAGTATCCTGATATACTCTACTTGAATATTTTAAGATCTAAGAATCATTAAAAGCAAGCTTATTCTAAACAATTTATAAGATCATTGTTTCATCCTAGGAGTGGGTAAGAGACGTTAATTCTCCACAGTGATCGTTCAGTCGCCTACAATTCGGTTATCCCTTTAAACTTAGATCTTGAGATCTTCAGTCAACTAGGTTGGATTGCCATTGTAGGGACCTTTACGTAATAGGCTTTAGACCCATTCCCTTTGATGATTTGTCAACTAGCTCTCTTTTTAGCCATTTGGTTAGCAGACCCACGATATTACCACTTGACTTTACATAGTCAATAGTGATAACTCTATTTGAGAGCAGTTATTTAATGGTAATGTGGCTATGACGAATGTGTCGAGATTTACCGTTATACATACTATATTGTGCCATTTCAATTACCTATTGGCTGTCGAAATGTATGCAAATTGGAACACTTATTTATACCACATTAGAATATCTTCAAAAAAAAATTATGAAGCCACCCTGCTTCTACCCCTACTTTATCTAAAGTAATAAATTCAGATTCTATTGTGGATCTTGCGATACACAATTGCTTGGAAGATTTTCAAGATACTACAGCACTTCCTAGAGTAAAAATATATCCACGTGTAGATTTGGAGTCTCTAGTATCAGATATCCAGTTTACGTTGTTGTATCCTTCTAGTACTGCTAGATATCTCGTATAGTGCAGCCCATAATTTTGGATAACTTTTGATATCGAAGAACCCTAATTATAGCCTTCCAGTGATTAGCTCCTGGGTTACTTGTGTATCTAATCAGCTTACTAACTGAGTACGCTATGTCGGGCCGTGTATAATTCATTACATACATTAGGTTGCCTATGATTTGAGAATACTCTAGTTAATTGATGCTTTTACCTTTATTTTTGAATTGATGAAGATTCACATCTACTGGTGTTTGAGCTGACTATCATTATACTTGTTAAATTTTTTTAAGTATTTTCTCAATATAATGAGACTGAGTAGAGCAATTCTAGCAGATGTTCGAGTGATTTTAATTTCTAATATTACATCTGCAACATGCAGGTACTTCATGTCAAACTTACTGCTTAACATATTTTTGGTAGCTTTAATAATTTCATTATTGCTACCAATAATAAGCATATCATCCACATAAATACACTATTATACAATATTTGTTTGTTCCTTTAACATAAATACATTTATCGCATTCATTTATGCAAAAATCGTTTGACATTATAGTACTATCAAATTTCTCATGCAATTGTTTTGGTGCTTGCTTTAAACTATATAATGATTTAACAAGTTTCCACACTTTTTCTTCTTGTATAGGAATAACAAAACATTTTGGTTGTTCTATGTAAATTTTTCATCCACTTCACCATTTAAAAATGATGTCTTAACATCCATCTGATGTATCTGGAGATTGTATACTACTGCTATAGCAATCAATATCTGGCTGAATGTTATTTGAGTAACTGGTGAGTATGTATCGAAATAATCTAGGCATTCATTTTGCCTGAAACCTTTGACAACAAGAATAGCCTTGTATTTGTCAATTGAACCATCTACTTTCATCTTCCTATTAAAAATTCACTTGCAATCAAGGGGTTTACAAATTGGTGGAAGATCCACCAATTCTTAAGTATGATTTTGCAAAATAGATTTAAATTCATTATTTATAATCTTCTTCCACAAAGGAGCTTCAGGAGTGGACATTCCCTCCTTAAAACTCAGAGGCATTTTTTCTAACATGTGAGTGAGAAAATCTAAACCAAAGGTTTTTTATTTCTTTCCTCTTTTTTCACGTCTTGGTTTATTGGAACCTTCTACTTGTTGATCTTTCTCATTGCCAAAAGCAGTATCAAAAGTTATTTTACTAGAACTTGGCTCTTGTATAGTTTTATAAGGAAAAATATCTTCAAAAAATAAAGCATTACTTGATTCAATAATTGTGTTAACATGAACCTCAGGCATATCTGACTTATGCACTAAGAATCGATGTGTTCTACTATTTTCTGTATAACCAATAAATACGTAGTCAATAGTTTTGGGTTCTATTTTTACTTGTTTTGGAGTATGGACTATAACTTTAGCCAAACACCCTCACATTCTCAAAAATTTATAGGTGGGCTTTCGGCCCTTCCATAATTCATAAGGAGAGTTATTCATCCTTTTAGGAGGCAATTTGTTCAAAATGTAGTTAGCTGTTACAATCAATTCCCCGCACAAATTCTGTGGTATTCCTGAACTTATCAATATAACATTCATCATTTCTTTTAAGGATTTACCTATTCTTTCAGCAATCCCATTTTGCTGTGGAGAATAAGGTGCGGTAGTTTGGTGAATAATTCCATGTTCAAAATAGAACTCAGCAAAATAAAATTTATATTCACCATCTCTATCGGTTCTAGTCACCTTAATTTTTCGGCTAAATTGATTTTCAACCTCATTTTTGTAATGTTTAAATATTTCTAATGATTCATCTTTATATCTCAACAAGTACACATAACTATATCTTGTGCAATCGTCAATAAAAGTAATAAAATATTTTTTTTTACCATGTGTTTGAACAAATTTCAAATCATACACATCAGTATGGATTAAATCCAAAGGTTCAGTACTTTTTCAATTGAATGAAAAAAAAGTCTCGTTAACTTTACTTCCACACACATTTTACATTTATAATTTGAATTTATATTAAAGTTAAGCAGGTAATCCAAGTTAATTAATCTACGCAAAATATCAAAATTAACATGTCCTAATCTACCATACCATACATTTGAAGATTCAAGCAAGTAAGCAGAAGATGCGTTAATTTTATTAATAGACAGATCAATTGTCATTACATTCATCTTAAAGAGGTCATTACTCATGTACCCCTTTCCTACCTACACCCCACTCTTGGTGAGGGCAACCTTCTCAGACTCCAAGACCAACTTAAATTCGTTCTTAATCAGCAGCGACCTAGACACCAAATTCTTGAAAATTTCTGGCACATGCAACACATCTTTTAGAGTCAGTTACTTTCCTGGTGTCATCTTTAAAACCACGTTCCCTTGTCTTTCAACTTTTGAAGTTGAGGAGTTCCCCATTTGGAGTTGCTCTTTATGTTCTACTAGTTTATAAAAAGTGAACATTCTCTTCTCAAAACAAGCATGCCGAGTAGCACCTTTGTCCACCCACCATTACTTAGGATTTGAACCCACAAGGTTTACTTCAGATACCACTGCAGACAGACTCAGATCAACCACATCATTGGAGAGATCCTCCATTTCAGTCACATGAGACTGCGAGATTTTCTTATTGTATTTTTCCTGAACATTTTGCTTGTTTCTACAATCAACTGCACGATGTCCTTGCTTGTCACACATGAAGCATTTCTCCTTAAACTCGTACCTTTTGTTCACACCTCTTTTTGGGCCATGGAAAGACCCTTGGCCATAATGCTTGCTCTTTTTATTGTTGTTGGTTTGCCTTGTCCTTGTTTGACAACATTAGCCTAAGCCACAAAAAAACCTTCCATCTTCTTTTTTGAACCACGGTTGTCCTCTTCAATTCGTAACTGCACAATTAAGTCCTCCAATTTCATCTCTTTGCGATTGTGCTTCAGATAACTTTTGAATTCCTTTCAAGATGATGGTAATTTTTCAATAATCACAACAACTTGGAAACACTCGCCAAGAGACATTCGTTCTGCATGAATTTCATACAGAATCACTTGAAGTTTGTGGACCTAGTTAATGACGGTATTAGAATCCACCATTTTGTAGTAAAGAAAAGCGACCGGAGATAAATTTTTTCATTTTGACATCTCCAGTCTTATATTTCTTATCCAAGGATTCACACAATTTCTTTGCAATTTTCTTGGTACAATAAACACTATACAGTGCATTGTTCAAGCCGTTAAGGATATAGTTTCTGCATAGAAAATTAGCATGCTTCCAAGCCTCCACTGCGGCAACCATTTGCCTGTCAGATTCACCTTCTTTCAGTACAGGAGCATCTTCTTACAAAAACCTTGCCAAATCTAGTCTAGTCAGATAGAATAGCATCTTTTGTTGCCACATTTTGAAAGCATTCCCATTGAACTTCTCGGGCTTCTCTCCATAACTCACCGAAACGGTAGTCTGTATTGAAGAGACCACATGTACAAGCACGGTCGTCGAGACGGGAGTAGGCATATCACCGGTGTTTGTACCGATACTCACAGAACCGTGAATGGTATCTGTAGCCATTTATGTTGAACAGAATATTTCACAATTCAAAAATTAAAAATAGTACGGTGAACCGAGAACTATATCAAAAAAGAACTGCTTTAAAAGCAGTTTCGGAAAAAAAAAAACATGAACAAATAAACATTATAAGAACAGTTTTAAACTGAAAACTAAAAGAAAAAAATATATACATAGTTGTTCCGTTCGGGTAAACTACTCCACTGTTTTGGAACTTATTAATCTACATAGTTGTTCCTTAACAGTACACAAAATAAGAATAAACCAAACTTTCTTTAAAAACACGTTCAAGAAAACAAAAGCATATAACAAAAGTATAACCAGTTTTGAAACAGAAAGTAAAGAACAAGAAGAATGTAAAAGGAACAGATGTCAAACAAGACGAAGGAAAAAAATAATTATAATAATTCCAATCACTAAAAAACCAAAAACAATTGTAGTAACAGATCCGTAAAACAGGAAGCAAACAAAACCATAACAGATATACAAATATCCAATTATTAGTTATGTAAATATATATCAAACCCATGCAACCAAAAATGGTTGCACAAAACATGAACCAAACAGAATGATAATAATAAAAATATATATATTAAAAGCATGAACCAGGAACAAAACTAGTTGCACCCAATATAAAAAAATAAAACAAAAACCACTGTGAATAAATGAATAAATGAAGACAGTATGGGCATGTTTGTTTGGAGGAAACAAACTTGGGATTGAATTAATAATCATGTATTTCATAATTGATTGTAATTAATGGTCCCAAATACACTATTAAGGATAGATTCCTAATCCCATAAACATGCGATAATTCTATCCTAGGAGAGGAGGATTGACAATTCAATCCATACTCAAAAGTCAAAAAAAAAATTTATTATTATTTTCTTATAATAATATTATATATTTTTTAATTAGGAAAAAAAGTTTTTTATTATTAGTTTTAAAAAAAACAATTTATTTTTTATTTATAAAAAACAGTTTATCATTTTTTTTTAAAAAAAACTGTTGTTTTTTTTAAGAAATCTGCTTATTTTTATTTTTAAATTTTTTTTATTATTTCTTATTTTAAAGTATGTTTTTTAATTATTTTAAAAACTTTTTTTTAATTATTTTTAAAACTGTTTTTTATATATGTTTTATTTTAAAAACTGTTTTTTTTTGTTTTTATGAAACTTTCTTCCTTTGTATTTTTCTTTTATTGAAAAAAACCTGTTTTATTTTTTTATTATTTTTTAACTATTTTATATATATTTTTCTAAACCGCTTATTTATTTTTTTAACTATTTTTTGTTTTTATTTTATTTTAAAAACTATTTATTTTTCTTGTTTCTTTAAAAACTACTTTCTATATTTTTTTCTATTTTAAAAATTATTTACTTTTTTGTTTGGTTCATGTTAATTTGATTACAATTGTGTAGCGTATTATTGTTATTTATGCATAACTATAAGACTAATTTTTTAGTTTACAAAAAAAAAAAAATTATAATTTTTAGTATCCCATAAAATAACCAAACGCAATAATGGATAAAAAGAGGGATTAACAATGCATTGGATACACTATTCCCTAATCCTTTTTTCTCAAAACAAACATGACCTATAGGAATAGAAATAAGAGTATGCTTTAAGATTGTATTCCGAAACTGAGATAAAAACCACTTTTTATTTGTTAATCTATTTTTATATGTTAATAAAAACAGAATGTTAAAACAAATTTAAAACACATAATATAAAAATAGCAAATAAAATTAAACACGAAGAGTACTATGTAAAACTTAGAACATTATACTCGCAGAACTTTGGATCTGGAACAGACAGAAAACAGATTAAGGCAAGTGTATCACACTCTGTCCTTAATGCAGATTCGTCCCTCACGGTGGAGTTTACAGATTCGAACGTGAATTACTTAGTCTCTCGCATGCAAAAAAATTACTACAATTTGCGTGCTCGATGAACAAAAACAACGATTGTACCCTCTCTTATTGAATGAACTGAGCGGACGAAAGCAGATGCAGAAAAAATAATGCAGAGGAAGGACCGAACCAATAAACCAAATAAGCACACCTATTCAGAAAGAACTGTCCGATTCTAAAACAACAATAATAACGAATAACACCAACGATATATATATATATATATATATATATATATATGAATTAAATAAATATAAAATTTATTTAATAAATAAATTTTTATAAAAAAGATAAGATCCTATCGAAGGACTCGACCCTCGATCTTTGACCCAGACCCGAGCCCGGCTCGTCTCAGCTCGGCCAGCCAATCAACGACGGCGCACACGTGTTGTTAGGGTTGAACCCACTATTTGGTAGATTCTCCCCCTTTCACAAAATTAGATATCCCAAGGGGCCCAACCCTTAGTCTAATGTTACCTTATATATACCTATCAAGTTCTTCATGAACTTCTAATGTGAGACAAGTGTTGTTGTCTTCCATATTACCTTATTCAACCATATAGTTTTAGAAGTCATTTTATCATTCAAAATTTAATAATTTTGATAAATCGAATACATATTCTTAATGTATTCACGACGGTGAACGCAATACTATTTCGACCCATCTTAACCGGTAGATGGGTCTTACATCAAAATTAGCTCAAAGTTTTGCTAAAATTTAAGCTAATCAAAACCATTATTCTAACAATCCTCCAAATGAATAAAAATAACAAATAAAGGATGAAAAAGATGCAGACTCATAGAGAGACAAAGCGAAAATTATATGTACAAGGATAGGTGAATTTTTGCCTTAAACCTTCCTTTGTGATAAATTATCAGACTTACTAGTTAATCAGTAGACGTGATGCCTTGACCTATTCAGTTATCTGTGTAAGTCAAGACAATAGAGTGTCACACAGAATCTTTTCAAACATTGTTTTAATTCTAACAGTTGTGCCCATTGTGACCCTGAGCAATTCTTGATTTTCATGAGTGCGTTAGATAATTCAACCTCAAAATTCTCATGAAAGCGGCCCAACTTCACGCTCACATAGGTGATTTCTTATTAAGAGTATCCCACTATACTCTACTTAAATATTTTAAGATATAAAAATCATTAAAAGTAAGCTTATTCTAAACAATTTACAAGATTACTATTTCATCCTAGAAGTGGGTAGGAGACGTTAATTCTCCTCAGTGATCTTTCAGTCGCCCACAATTTGATTATCCCTTTGAATCTAGAAGTTATTTTCTCATTCAAAATTTAATAATTTTGATCAACCGAATAGATATTCTTAATGTATTCACAGCGGTAAATGCAACACCATCCCAACCCATCTTAATCGATGTATGAGTTTCACATTAAAATTAGCTCAAAGTTTACTAAAATTTAAGCTAATCAAAACTATTTTTCTAACACAAAGGACCCGAAAAAAACTAATAATAACTATTCTTCATATTCGATGTGTAGTAAAATAGTAAATTTTCTATCCAAATCACACACGACCTTGAATCATGATCCTCTCTATTTCCTCAAGTGGAGACTTTCATTACATCAAAATTATAACATTTTATAAAGTAAATAAGTATTAATTCTAACAAAATCTTATCTAACAGAAAATGACAATTTTATTAATTGAAGTTTTTACAACACATAATATGAAGTTTTTCATTTTAAGAAACTTTTATTTAACATATATGAGATAATTTCATTAATTAAAACTTTTACAACCCATTAATTTGGATGTAATGAGCGTCTCCATTCTAAGAAAAAATGCATGATTGGCGCAATACATTTTTCTTCCTTAAAAGGAAATGGAGATCAAACCTTCCTGTTAGTTCATGCTCTTTTCGTAAGTGTCTCCCCACTTACCCCTAAAAATTAGAAAGAGAGAAAGAGCGTTGAGAGAATAGGATTTTTATTTAAACATTCAAATATTTGTATTTAGTCTTATTTGTATCTATCTTCCTTTATATCTATAAATAAAAAACTCTTTCTCTACATATTCATTGTAGAGAAAAAATATTTTTTTCATAAATTTGTAATTATTAAGTTTAACATAGTATTAGAGTCATCCACTGTCAATACTTCTTCTTTTTCTTCTTCTTCTTCTTTTTCAACTATAATGCAGTCTCAAACTGGTCAACCAGTTTCTCTCAACAACGCTCATCATTTCATTTCCATCAAGCTAACTTTCAAAAATTTTCTCTATTGAAAAATCCAACTGTCCCCATATCTTCGCGGTCAAAATCTTCTTGGCTTTGTCGATGGCACTTTTTCATGCCCTCTACCCACCATACTAGTCGATGGCGCTACCACATTGAATCATGCTCATGCTGCTTGGGTATTTCAAGATCAACTCATTATGAGTCAGTTGATCTCCTCCCTTTCTGATAAAATCTTTCCGGTGGCTGTTAGTCTCACAACTTTTCGTGATATTTGGGTTATCCTTGAGACCTCTCTTACTTCTGCTTCTCAGACCCGAATTCTTCAACTCCACTAGAGTCTTCAGTGCTTGCAATAAAAGGATCATTTTGTCACTTTGTTCCTCCTTCAAGCCTAAACTTTTGCGGATGAACTTACTGCTATTGGGAAATCTCTCTCTCCAGCCAAATTCAACCTCTATATCTTTAAAGGTCTCAAACCAGAATTTCGTAATTTTGTTACTACTCTTACTGCCCACTCGGAACCAGTATCATTTTTTGAACTTCACAGTCTCTTACTCAGTCATGAGTTTCTCCACAGAGATACATTCTCCATGTTTCAAATCTCGTCTCCTCCTGATGCTCATCGAACCAACCTTACTCAGACCGCTACCCGCAATCGTGATATTCATTCTAGACACAATCGGGGCTCCTCTGGCTCTTTTCATACTCAAGGTCGTGGTCGCCACAATCTTTACGACCGAGGTCGAACTCGTTCTACTTCTGCTGACATCTTTCATCTCCCGTCCTCTGACAGCCAGTCTCGCTGTCAAATGTGTGGTCTCACCAATCATACTGCTGCTCACTACTTTTATCGATTTAACCACAATGTTAATCCCAATGCTCATCTCACTACTTATGGATTTCCTCAATCTATTTCGATGGATTCGTTTTCCGACACTGGCGCTACTCATCGTATTACTCTTGATTTGCCAGTCTCTCCAACATTGATGACTACCATGGAAACTCTCAACTGTACGTTGGTAATGATCACGGTATCTCTATTTCCCACATTGGATCTTATGTTATCCACTCTTTCACTTTCTCTGTTACTTTATCCACTATTCTTCACGTGTATTCTTTCTCTAAATTCTTACTTTCTGTACATTAATTTAGCACAAATAATCATGTTTTTTTCGAATTTCACACTTCTCATTTTCTTGTTAAGGATCAAGTTTTCAAGAAAATTCTCCTTCAAGGCAAAAATGAATGTGGTCTCTACAAGCTTCACTCCGCAACCTCCTCTCCTTTGACACTGTCTTCCGAATGCATCCCTCTCAATTACTGGCATTATCGTCTTGATCATCCTTATAATCGTGTTCTTTGTCATGTCGTGAAGTCTCGTGCTGTACCTTCACTACAAGAACATGGGTATTTAGCGGCAAAATATAGCTACAAAAATATATTTCGCTGTTAAAGGTAAGTTATAGGCGAGAAAATTCATATTTTTTCGCTAAATAGAAGAGTTTTGGAGAGAAAAATACCTTTTCTTCGCCAATTGTGTTACGTTTTCACCGAGTTCAATATGTTCGTCGCTAATAATTTTATTTCGTCTCTAAATAAAAGACCTTTGACGAGAAAAATACTTTTTGTCGCAAATTGTATTATATTTTCAACAATGCCAAAGTTTCGTCGCTAATGACATAAATAAAATTAGTGAGAAGCGGCTTTAAGTTCCTGCCATCTTTTTTTCTTAGGCGACAACAATTAATTCCTTCGTTAAAACATCTTATAATAAAATTATCTAATTTATTGTTAATAAACTAACCATATTCAGCTGCTCTCATTTTACTCATATGCTTATATAAATTAAAATTTGAAACATATTTTTAAAAATATAATTTTTAGTTTTGAAGATTTATATTTATATTTTTAAGATTTTAGTATATTTATACTTATAATTTTAAATTTAAGTTAGATCGTAAAAATATAAAA
>JAOTRH010025589.1:0-21618 GCA_034768845.1 Heliamphora exappendiculata | reverse complement strand
TATCGAATCAATTTACTTTTTTACATAGATAATCTTTTCAATGTATTCTACAAGATAAACGGTTCAGACAATCTCAAGTTTTAGGTTTTACTTAAGATTTTGTCTTTAAAATTTATGGATAAATCTCATATTTATTTTGATAATTTTATCATTCATTTCGCTAAACTTATTAAAAAGATCATCTATGTAAAAGAAAATAAATTAATCAGATATCAGTAACTAATGATTTGAATATATATATTTTAAATAAATGAATGGTCTATTTTAAAAATTACATATATCATTAAAATAAATATTTCAAGATACTATATCTACGTATATATAATCAATCTATTTTTTCACATAGATAGTCTTCCAGATATGTTATACAAAATAAACAGTACGAGTCATTGAAATGAGATTAATATAGGCCTATAAATCTTAAACTTTATAGTAAAAGATTGTTGATTTTTTTGCTGTGATTAATAAATGTATTTTTAATGTGTTTCTACTAATTACAGTTTTTTGATTTCTTTTGGTTGTTTCTTTGTTTTTAGGCTATTTTGTATTTGTCCTTTTGTATTGTTAGTATAGTTCATATTTTTATTATATTTAAAATTAAGGGATTTTTAACCAAAAATTCAAAAAAATAAATTTTAACGCGCAAGATCCATCAACAAAAATTTTAAACCGCGAGATCTAATTGCCTACAACAAGAATAAATTCAATATAAACAGATAAAATTATATGTAATGCATACAGATAAATTTATCTACTGTCTTATTTTATTTTATGCAAGACAAATTAATTTATTTGTATTTTTTATACAGATAAATTTATCTATCTATATAATTATTTATGCAAGACAAATAAATTTGTCTATGTAATTTATATATATGTTAGCTCAAGAGCTTTTTATTTTGATTTTGATAATTTTTATAATTCATTTTCTAAGAATAAATGGTTTTAAAATAATAATATCTTTATATTTTCAAAATAAAAGTGTTAACACATTTTGAACAAATGATTTGGCACTTTAACCAAAAAAATGACTTATCTCTCAAAAGAATTAAAACACTTAACTATTCTTGTATGAGAATATTTTATGTTAAATTCAATTAAAAAATAAGTCAAACACTTTTAAGGCAAAAGATACTTGAAGCATATCAAATATGTCAAAACCTATTGATCAAATGGTTTGACACCATAACAGTTTCATGAAATTATTTTTCAAGTATCAAAATTAGTGTCGACACAAACAAATTTTGTGTCAACACAACAGAACCGTAGCAATCAGGACTCAAAATGAGTTGACACAAATAAGTTTTGTGTCGACATAAAAGTGTTTCTCACTTTTGGTATCCGAAATTTTGGATCGACGCAAATGAAAATCGTGTCGACATAAAATAACCGAGGCCACCTGCAGCATTTAAGGTGTCGACACCAATTGAAAATGAATCGATACAAATGTCCTGAGACTGTCTAAACAATTTGGGATGTCGACACTAGAGACCTCAAGTGTCGACACAAATATATCGAGACTTCTTACAAAATTTAGCGTCAACACCAAAGAAGACATGAGTCGACACAAAGTGCCTCTTTCGGATGAAGAAATTTCAAACGAGTCGGCACCAGATTCAATTTGTCGACACCATGATGTTGGTAAGGTAGAGTGCAGAAATTGTGTCGACCCCTCAGCAAATTTGTATCGATCCAACCACTTAAGGAATTCTGCCCCGACAATTTGTGTCGACACCAGCGACAGAAATACAAATTCGCGGCAGACTTTAACAGTTAAATTTTTTGTATTTATTACTTCTACCTACCTCCAACGGTCATAAATGCATAAGAGCTTATATAATGAGTAACTTCTCACCATTTACTCCAACTGGAGACATACATTTACTATTCTATTGCTTGAATCAAACTCGAAATTCTCAAACCCTCATTTATTACTGAATCTCCAGCTCTTGTTCCTCATCTCTCTTTACTTTCTCATTTATTGTAAATCATTTCTGTAAATAGAGTGACTGTTTTTCAAATACTCTTCATTTATCGTATTCAAAGAGAGTCACCATTTATCTTTTGAATGAATGAATAAATTTCATTAAAGAAGAATTTAAGAGAAATTAGAAGAAAACAATGGCTTATTTTTATAAGATCTTTTAGAAACTGTGTTAGGTTTTTGAATGTGCCCGTAAACATTCGAACAGTTCAAGCAAAGTCTTGAAATTATAAAGATTTAAATGTGCCCGTAAACATTCGGACAGCTCAAGCAAAGTCTTGAAATTATAAAGGCTTAGAATGCACCCGTGAAGCATTCTATATAGTGAAAATACTCTATGGAGAATTTGATGAGTGGACATAGGCTTGAAAAAAACCAAACTACTATAAAATCTATAGTTTCTGATTATATCTCTCTATCCCTAACCTGTTTAATATTTCAATTGCTTGAATATTTGCTTATTCTACTTTAATTAATTGCAATATTAAAAAAAATTAAAATAATTATTTATTTTTTAAAACCCAATTCACCCATACTCTTGGTTGCCTAGAACTAACAATATATTTTAAAAATACGTAAATAAATTTATCTGTACCAGAGTCCAATCGGACCTCACGCATTAAAATTTTTATAGTAGATGAAAAACAAAATGGACGCTATTTTAAGGACTTAAAACTAATTTTTCGTAAAATTAAAAGCTATCATAATTTTTTTTTGGCATTATTGCTTTTCTATATTTTTTCTTACTTTTAGGATTTTAAGTTTATCAGTTTATTTTTACTTTATAATTCAAACAAAAATAAAAAAGTTAAAAAGTAAAATAATTTTTGTAAACGTAATATTAATTGCAAATGTAATTGATTCTTTTGTTTCTATTTATTTTTTTCTCTATTAATTACTGTTTTAACACTTCTTCCTACAAATTATCAACCGAGGACACATTAACACCACTATTTCACATATAATTTTTAAAATTTTAATATAATTTTTAACAAACACATTTACTTGTTATCAATTGAAGACATCGAGCTTTTGTAATTTTTCACATCTTATTTGTAATAACTAAACTCATTTTTTTTACCTCCTATTTATAACATCTCAATGAAAAAAAATTAAAAATTAAAATAGATAACATAAAATCTAACTTATTAATTTATCTTAACTTATTTTTATTTATTGATTTATTATTAATTTTATAGTTAAATTTATAACTTTTTATGATTGTTGATTTATGAATCTATATAATCTTTTAATTATAAAATTAGATGATTTAATAATAAACTTGTATGGAGAAATTTTTGTATAATGCATAACATATACTTTTAAAATAGTGTATGTACTGAGATTTTTTAATAGAATAATTCATATTTTTTTAAAATATTTACTAAATTTTCTTAGGTAGCAGTCTTTCTCTCTACACATAAATTTAAATATTTAAATATTTAAATAATAAATTAGCTCATATTTTTTAAAATGTGACTTAAATAGCAAAGAATGACTGCACAACTAAAACCTACATATAAAATAATTTATAATTTTTAAAATTTATTATATTTTTTAACACAATTTGAAAAAAAAATATTGAGATTAAATAATCCTGTAATCAGAAGCACACCTTTTTAAAATAAGTTCTACATTTTTAATATATTTTTAAAATAAATTGCTAAGACTAACTTAAATTTAGAATTTTATGTTGACAATATCTATTCAGAAGAATTTTTACGCTCTATTTTCGTTTTATTAATGCCTTCTAAATTTCGCACAAAAATTATATCAAATATAATATTTAAATTTCATTACAAGTAACACATTTTTATAAAAGGTATATTACACCTTTTATAAAAAGGTGTAACACTTTTTAAAAGATGTAACACATTTTTATACCTTTTAACTTTTTATAAAATGTATATTACACCTCTTGTATTATATTTAAGTCTAATAACAATGACACCTTTCTATTCTCTAAAATATCACTACAACCTCTTATATTTTTATTTTTGTAACACACCCAAAAATAAATTTTTGGCAACTGTGTTTTCAATGTTTTTAATTTTTTTTAATTACAAAATTTTATTTAAAATTTTTTAATTATAAAATAAAAATTACTAAATGCAAAGATAAATAAAATAAAAACATAAAATTTAATTTATTTTTATATTTAAAATTTTAATTTAGATAAAAAATATGTTAATTTTTAACTTTTTATAATTTTTGGTGGTAAAAAAAACTTTCGCTTTCTTTGAATCATCTTGATGAGAAAAATTAAAAATTAAAAATATTTTAAATAAAAAAAATAAAAAAACATTCACAAAATTTTAAAATAAATAACATAAAATTTAATTAATTAGTTTATTATGATTTATATGTTTTTTTTTATTTATATTTACGCATAGCGTATAATAAATTTTTTTATATGTTTTTTTTTGTCTATAATGAAATATTTTAATATTATCTCAAACGAGTATAGTAAAATGTTCTATATGAGATAATTTTTTTTAAGAAAATTTTTTTTTTTTACTTGTGTGTGTGTGTCTTTCAGTCTTTCCGAATTTTTAAAATTTTTTTACTCCTTTGATTCATCCTAATATAATAAATTTAAATGTATAGCTATTTTTAATAAAATTTAAAATAATCATTAAAAATGAAAAAAAAAACCTTAAAAGCATTAAAATGATTTTTCACTTTATTTGAAATTTTTTAACTTTTTTTATGAAATTCGTTATTTTTTTTAATTTTTTACAAGAAAAAAAAAACAAGTATTCTCGTTTGAACTAATATTAAAACATTTCACCATACTCGTTTAAGATAATGTTAAAATATTTCACTATAGACAAAAAAAACATATAAAAAAATTTATTACACGCAATGCTTAAATATAAACAAAAATAAACATATAAACCATAATAAACTAACTAATCAAATTTTATGTTGTTTATTTTCGAATTTAGTAAATTTTTTCTTTCTTTTACTCAATATTTTTACTTTTTAATTTCTCACATCAAGATTATTCAAATAAAGTGAAATTTTTTTAACAAAAACTATAAAAAGTTAAAAATTAATATTTTTTTATCAAAATTAAAAACTTAAAAATAAATTAATAAATTAAATTTTAAGATAAATTGCATTTACCTCCCCTGAGGTTTCTGATAAAAACATAAACCTCCCATGTGATTTAAAAAATGATACTAACATCCCATCAAGTTTAATTTTAACATCAAATGAACCCAACCGTTAAAATTTTTAACGAAAACCACCGTCACAACTCTAAAATCACCCTCAAAGCCACCCCCACCCCAAAAACCACCTCCACCCCTCAAAACCACCGCCCCAAACCCGCACCACCATCACTGCCGACCCCCACACCGCCGTCTCTCTCTCTCTCTCTCTCTCTCTCTCTCTCTCTCTCTCTCTCTCTCTCTCTCTCTCTCTCGGTGTGGGGGTCGACGATGGCGGCGGTGGCGACGGTGTGGGAGTTGACGGTCGGCAGCAGTAAGGGAAGCAGGCAGCGCTGGCGGTGAGGGAGGTGGTGTGGGGGTGTATATATATATATATATAACATAGAGAGAGGGCCGCCAGTGTCGATCGTCTCCATCACTGCCATCGCCGCCCGCCTCCCTCACCTCCAGCATCGACTGCATCCCTCGTCGCCGCCGACCGCTGACCTCCACACTGCCGACCCATACACCGCGAGAGAGAGACGTCAGAGAGGAGAGAGGGGGGGCAAAGAGCAGAGAGAGAGAGAGAGAGAGAGAAGGACGACGATGGCAGCGAGGGTCAGCACTAACGACGATGTGGGGGTCGACGGTCGGTGGCAGTGTAGGTTTGAGGCAATGGTTTTGAGGTGTGCAGGTGATTTTTTGGGTGTGGGTGATTTTGAGGGTGGAGGTAGTTTTGAGAGTGTTTTTGAGATTGAAAGGTTGATTTCCGTTAAAAATTTTAACAGTTTGATCCATTTTGTGTTAAAATTAAACTTGAGAGGTAATTAGTATCAATTTTAAAATCGCATATGAAGTTTTTATTTTTGTCAAAAACCTCAAAGGAGGTCAGTATATTTTACCCTAAATTTTATGTTTTTATTTTACTTATTTTTGTATTTAATAATTTTTAATATTTTAATTAACAAATTTTAAATAAAATTTTGTAATTAAAAAAAACTAAAAACATTGAAAATACTGTTTCAACAGTATTTTTTTCGTCCAAAAATTAACAAAAAATTAATTTTTGAACTTAAGTGTTACGAAAATAAAAATATAAAAAGATACAGTAATATTTTAAAGAATAAAAAGAGTATCAATATTATTATCCTTAAATACATAAAATATGTGTAATATACCCTTTTACAAATTATAATTTTTAACTACAAATATAATGAGCGTAAATCACGAGCAAACTATAAATTCTGGGGCCCCCAAGAGGGAATCCAGAAAATTATCTAAAATTGACCATTTCTCTCACGCGATTGTTCTCTCTCTCTCTCTCCAAAATTAATATCTAAATATTTTCACACACTCAACAAAATCAATACCATTTCTCTCCCGTGATTGTTTTTCTCTCTCTCTCTCCTCACTTTATTTCTCTCTCAAAATAAAATTAAGATCTAACAAACTAAATTCAGTATTATAATAATATCATGCACAGGTATAACATTATTTAATAAAACCAAATCATATGAGATGATTAATTTTTTTTCCCAAATATAAATGTCAAATACAATATATCTAACCCAATAACATGAATTTTTCCGATCCATATTTATTCAAATATATTCTTTCTTTTTTTACACTCCAAATTTGTTCAAATACATTCTTTTTTCTTTCATACTATAAAAATCTTGAGCACACAAGTTTTTGAATGTTTTTTTATTCAAAATTAAAATACACAAATTTTACTATTTAAAGTTACAAGTTTATAATTTTAATAAATACTTGTAATTTTTATTTAAAGTTTTAATTAAATATTTTTAAAAACTAAGCAACAAGTTCATAAGTTCAACAAAATCAAACACTCTCACGACATAAAAGAATTTTTTATAACTTTATATTGTAAAAACAAAAAGAAGAATATATTTAAACAAATATAGTGTAAAAATTCCTATTATTGGGTTAAATATATTGTATTCAACATTTACATTTGAAAAAAATTAATCATCTTATATAATTTATTTTTATTAAACAATGTTACATGTGTACATGATATTATTATAATACCAAATTTAATTTGTTGGGTCTTAATTTTATTTTAAGAGAGAAAAAAGGTGAGGTGAGAAAGAAAAGATCCTGAATTATAAGTGTTGACTTTATAGAGAGAGAGAGAGAGAGTGTGAAAACATTTGAGTATTAAATTTAGTTATAAAAAAAACAATTAGGAGAGAGAAATGGTCAATTTTAGGTAATGTAATTTTCTACTTTCCCTTTTGGGACACTAGAATTACTGTAAACTAAGTTCTACATAAATAATTTATGACTTGGATGCAGATGAGGCTCAGGTTAATATGTGGCCTAAGACAAAAATATAAATAAAGACTTCTATAAATTTTTTATTAAGATTTTGTTTAATTAAAATTTATTTTTCTTGCTTTTTGAGAGGCAAGATTATTTATTAAATTTTTATATTTTAATTTTGATAATATATCATTTTCAATTGATATTATTCCTAAACCACTTAACTTTTTTGTGACATAGTCGGATATAGTCAATCTTAGATAAAATTTTATTAATTTTAATTTTATAAAATTTAATTCCGTAGAAGTGACAAGTATTGTTAGTAAAATTCTATAAACAATGCATGCATTTGAAAAATAATCTACTTTTGTATATAATTTAAAATCGAGATAACAATCAAAATAAAATCAAGATAACCCAAAGAGAGAAAGAGAGAATAATATATTTTTCTTTAATTTGTATTCGCCTTAAGAATTAGTTACAGAAAAAAGTCTAAAAGAGAGACTGTGAGAGTTAGTATATAGAGTATAATATATATAATATTTAATATATTAATGGTGACTGTTTGATTACCGTGTACTTTGTACATACATAGATATACGCTAGTGAGAATGCGGCGACCAAAGGTGCCTCTCCTGAGGTTTAAGCTTATTACAAAAACTTTCCCTGTAGTTTCTAAAATTACACTAATGTCTCATGAGATTTAATTTTTAACATCAATTTTACCAAACTGTTAAAATTTTCGTTGAAATTTAACGAAAATCGACCCTCCCACCCCAAAATCGCCCTTCAAACCACTTTCTCCCCCTCCAAAACCACCCTTCCCACCTAAAATTTCAACGAAAGAGTGGTTTTGAAAAGGGTGATTTTGTGGTAGAAATGATGATTTTGGGATCGGAGGGACGGTTTCTGTTAAATTTCAACGAAAATTTTAACAGTTGAGTGCAATTGGTGTTAAAAATTAAATTTCATGAGAGGTTAGTGTAATTTCAGAGGCCATATGGGAGGTCCATGTAATAAGTTTAAATCTCAGGGAAGGTAAGTGTAATTATTCCAAAAAATTATTAAATAGATTGTTGTTAAGATAAAAGATAGTAGTATTGATAGTCAAGGAAATTTGTAGAATTTAAGATTGTTATTGTGAACATGCACAGCACTAAAAACTAACTATTAAAACAGTGAAGACATCTGCAACACAAGACCAACCATGGTGCAAGTTTCTAAAGATTCAAAACTTGAAGAATTAGCATACTGAGGGTGCTACTATATATCTTACAATACTCCTCTTTCCCATAATGACCATGATTCTATTAGGAGATGCAACTGAAGTCGGGCACTTATTATTTGAATCCAATAATTCAATGATTTCTCCAATAAGTGCATTTATCATATGCGCAAAACTTCATATATTAGTTGGTAAAATAAAAGGTACATATCTTAGTACAAGAAAGGTTCGTATTCAGGTGAAATAAGAAAAGTACTTGTGTTTGCATTTAGTTAAAACTAACATTATATGAAATTAGAAAAAAAGTTTGCAGATACAATACAAATTGGTTTTGACCCTGAAGGCTTCCTTCGAGTGTAATAGAATGTACTACATACCTAAATCAGCAAGGCAAATAATCATTTTTGGCTCAAGGAAGCACTTATTTATCAAGAAAAACTCCCACAGAGAAAGTCAAACACTAAAATTTGGCATACTAAAAAAGGAAGGTATTCAAAGCAATCAATTAACGTGTGGGTAACCTATGTCATCTTTTCTTTTGAAATATGAAAGTGGGCCTCCATCATCCAAAGTCAAATAACCCTTTGCATCATCTGGGTCTTTTAAAAAACCCTTCATGTGTGTGACTCCATTGCACCCCAAGCAATTGTCCATTATAGGTTTCTTGTGAAGATATCATAGAAAATAGTTAAAAATACTTCTAAGGCAATGACTCTCTTCAATAAAAAAACTACATAAAGCAACGAGACAATAAAGGAGCGTTAAAATTTAGAATCTAATGTATGAAATCATTCTCTTTTTATCTTGAAGAATGAAAAGAAAAAATAAAGAAGACACTGGCTGTAAGCAACTCAGGCAAATCATGCAAATACTATAATTGTCCTATCCATAGTAAAACTGCTTTGATATTCAATATATCCCACCTTCGTGTTTCTTCATTTGTTGTTTTTCTTACTTCTTGTTTTTCTCCTTAAAAATGAATTAACTATATAGTTTTCTGAATGATGTCGAAGAAAATAAATTATATAATCTTTTATTTTAGCTTGTCTTGGTGCCAAGAGAATCAAAAGATCATCTAAAATAGACTCCTAATTGTTGTTTGAGATTTCAAAGGGATAAAAAAAATTTATAATCATGATGTCCTTATTGCTTCCTCCATTCTCTCTACAACCAGAGAATCAACTATCAAGCTAATCAAACTTAATGAACTCTCCTCTTTTACCAGTTCAAATATTAAAATCCCAATTATTCTTGCCCAACACTAATCACCAATAAATGTAAAAGTGTAATATCCAACCATTTCATTTTGATTTACTTCCCAAATCATTACATGCTAAACTGTCAAACTTATTGAACACTTCGTAATTTTAAGTTTTTTCAAACAACAGAAACATCACCAAAACCGTAAGCCCGTGTCACAATTTACTAATAAACTTAGTTCAGAAATTATAAAACAATTAAACACTCACAACAAACACCCATGTTGTACATATGAAACTCCAATTGACCTACATTTTGTATTGAAATACAGGTCATAAATTATGAATTAATTCCAAAATCATTACACACCAAACCAATTGACACATTGAACTTAATTTTGCAACTTCCAGATTCTTGAGGAAAACAAAAATATCATGGAAACCCTTTCATTTCATGATTCACTAACGCGGTAGCCAAAAAAAATCCTACTAAAGAAACTTAAAGTAGTAGAAAACGAAAATAGATTATGTGAATCAATAAATCTTTTAATCACACATTCCATCATTTTAATCGTAGACATGAAAATAATGTCAACATTGAAATATCCCTCGGTACACTGCTAGGTGAATGTACTCCTATTTAAAGTCTCCACTTAAGAGTAAGTTAGGGAAAAAAGAGTAGGATAGGAACAAAATGTGTTATTAGACTTTACAGATAACTATGAACTCAATTCCTTCGTCTTCCATATAGTGTCACGGGCCGCCATCTAATGCCCCGTGACGCCTCAAGACAGCCAAGCGCGCACACGCCCATGCGCAGCGCATCCAGCACGTCCCAGCACACACGCGCCCATGCGGAGGCCCCAATGCCCGTGCGCGCGCCCCTACACTGCACGCCTAAGCGCCCTGGCCAGCATGCGGCCGTGCGCCGCACGCCCCAGCATCCAAGCCGACATGCACATGGTGCCATTTTCTAGTTTTCTTCTGCTTTCTTAGTGATAGAATAATAATTCGCCGCACATCATGTAGTCCTTTTTATTTTAGGATTTATGAGCTATTTTTTCATGTAAAGCTCATAATTTAGTTATTTTTATTTTTATTTTTATTTAATTCGGGCCATTATGACTCCTCAAACATTTTGATGTTTCTTCCTGTAAAGATGGAAATGGTCCAAAATGCTATTATAGGGAGGGGTCAATACATGAACTTGCCTCCCTACCCGACATTGAGATTGCCCACATCGAGACCTTGCACCGTTAATCTATTGTGCAACGTCCTAACTTTATAATCTTCATTCAGTGATTAATAAAAACTCGTTTTATTACATTTGAATGCCCGTATACTGTTACTTGTAATTTCGTTTTTCGTTGCTTTCGTTCAGTTTTTTGTTGCTATAAACCTTCGTCAGAAGGTTGATTGAGTTTGGCAGGCTTGCCCAACGAGACCCGGCAAAGGCCACACGCGGTGTAGACTGAGCACAACTGTGCCTCAGGCCTCGCCTCGTGACAGTTAGTATTAGAGCCACGTTGAGAAGCGTGGACTCGTGGGAATTCACATAACCAGTATTGTGTTGCAAAGACAAGCTGCAAGATGGTTAACTAAGGATAACGACTCGATGCCTTGGAGGCCCGTGTCGAGAGATTTGCTGGGATTTTCCTTCGATTAGAGGAACACCTTCGAGCACTCGAAGTAGGTGCTGCTGCTGGCACTTATACTCAAACCGAGGATGTCAACGGCCTTATAGCAGAACTAACTACTCTTCGGTCTGACATAGAGGACATCAACAACCGTGTTCATGTGTTGACGTGTCTCGTCGTAGCTGGTGGAACTGATAACGTACATGAAGGTCCTAGTCTAGGACGAGCGATGGTGGCCATGTCTGAAGCACCTCGCATGCGCATCCCCGAGGCACATATTTATGGTGGTGCTCGGGATGCCAAAGAATTAAAAAAAATTCTTTTCGACATGGAGCAATATTTTCGGGCACTGAAATCCGAAGATAATTAGAAGGTGACGATGGCTACGATGTATTTGACAGGGGGCGCCAAGTTGTGGTGGCGGAACAAGTACGACGAGATACAACGGGATCTCTGTGTTATTGATAGCAGGGAGCAACTTAAGCAGGAGCTCAAAACCCAATTATTTCCCGAGAATATAGAATACAATGCCCGACGTGCTTTACGTGACTTGAAGCACACGGGTACTGTCCGGGAGTATGTCAAGCAATTTGCTGCACTCATGCTGGATATCCGAGATATGTCAAAGAATGGTAAGTTGTTCATTTTCATGGAAGGTTTAAAGACCTGGGCACGACTTGAACTCAACATACTACAGGTCCAAGATTTGGCTAGTGTAGCTGTTGAACATCAAGTGGACTATGTCAGTGAATCCCCGAAACACAAAGAGAATGGTTCTTCTAACAAAAAAGGAGAAACAGGCAAGCCACAAAGTCACAATAAACTCAAGAATGGAGAAACCGACAGTCAGGCATCAAACAATGGCTCAAAGAACAATAATCAATTCAAAAAAAAAGGCAATAACAAAGACTCAAAAAACAAGGGGGTCCCTTCATGTTTTCTGTGCAGCGAACCAGACAGGGTGGGCGAATGCCTACACAAGAAGGCCCTGAATACTTTATAGTCACACCTAACCAATGAGTATGCGTCAGGTGGTGAAAGTAGTAGCAGTGACAGTGAAGAAGACACTCGATCCAGGCACAATCACAAGTCAGGATCCAAAACTGGCTCTAAAGTGGGGGGCCTTACACATGATGAATGCTGTGAAAAAACAAGCATCAGGGTCGAAAGCCAAGAAAGGCAAATGCACTGATGCTAAATCGAGGCAAATTGAAGACAACCCTGACAAACCTACTGAGAGGAAGAAAGGCGACAAAGTCTCCAACAAAGGTTTCATATTTGTGGATATGCGCGTTAATGGCAAACCAATTCGTGATCTCGTCAACACGGGAGCGACTCACAACTTCATGTCAAGGAGTTGATTGATGCGGGTTTTGTCAGACCTTCTAAAGCGCCATTTGGAGCACCTGTGCTCTTTCAGAAGAAGCGCGATGGGAGTCTACGACTATGCATACACTACAGGGCTCTCAACAAGATCACCATCAAGAACAAGTATCCCATTCCACTAATTGCTGACTCTTTTGACCAGTTGAGTCATGCACGATATTTCACAAAACTTGACTTGCGGTCAGGCTATTATCAAGTGAGAATAAAGGAATGGGATGAGCCGAAGACAACTTGTGTCACTCGATACGGGTCTTTTGAGTTTCTTATCATGTCGTTCGGTCTAACGAATGCGCCGGGTACTTTTTACACGCTTATGGATGAGGTGTTCTATGAGTATCTTGACAAGTTCATCGTGTTGTATCTTGATGATATCATTGAATACAGCTCCACGTTGGAGAAACACGTGAAGCATCTGAACCTGATCTTTCAGAAACTACGTCAGAATCAACTTTATGTGAAGTTGAAGAAGTGCTCCTTTGCTCAGGAACGTATTCAGTTCTTGGGACATGTCATTGAACAGGGAAGTATCAAAATGAATCAAGACAAAGTCAAAGCGATTCAAGACTGGCAGCCACCCACGAATGTGCCTGAGATGAGATCATTATTAAGGTTGGCTAACTATTATTAGCAGTTTGTGGAGGGGTACTTTAAGATTGCCACTCCTTTAACATAATTGTTGAAGAACATCTAGAAGTGGACTTGGTTAGAAAAGTGCCAAGAAGCGTTTAACGAACTAAAGCAGTCGATGTCAAGTGATCCAGTTCTAGCTCTTCCGAATATCTACAAGCCTTTTGAGGTACAAACTGATGCCTCAGATTTTGCTCTTGGAGGTGTTTCGCTACAGGAAGGCCATCCGGTAGCTTATGAGAGCCACAAGTTAAATGATGCGAAACGGAGGCACAGGGCACACGACACATGAGAAAGAGCTTCTCACTGTGACACATTCATTGCCTTCGGGTGTGGAGGCATTATTTATTGGGTCAATGGTTCGTGATGAAGATAGACAACTCAGAGGTGAGTCACTTCTTATCACAATCTAAGCTCAACGCAAGGCAAGCGAAGTGGCAAGAGAAACTAGCAGAGTTCGACGTAGCCTTGGAGTAAAAGCCTGGCGCCACCAACAATGTTACTGATGCACTAAGTCGGAGGACTGAGCTTGCCACATGATATATTTCAACCATTTATACACCATTCACGGGGATGCGAGAGCGCATTCATACTCACCTCGATAAGGATCCTATTGTGACAAATATCATCAACCTTGTCAAGGCGAGGAAGACTCCAGCCAAAGAAGAGAAGCCTCTGAGCCATATTGACAGAACGATTAACGACGTCTTCGAGGAAGACATTCAGAGAGTTCTTAATCAAGTGGAGGGGACTTGATGATGAAATTAGTTGGGAGAAGAAGTCAGACTTGACGGCTTTTGCAGAGGAGGTCCAAGCCTATCTAGCTCAGAAGTCACCGAGGACGGCGACCGTTCAAGTGGGGGAGAATGTCACGGGCTGCCATCCAATGCCCCGTGACACCTCAAGACAGCCCAGTGCACACACGCCCATGCGCAGCACATCCAGCACACCCCAGCACGCATGCGCTCATGCGTAGCGCCCCAATGCCCGTGCGCGCGCCCCTGCGCCCCAGCCCCCAGCGTCCCAGCCGACAAGCACATGGTGCCATTTTCCAGTTTTCTCCTGCTTTATTAGTAATAGGATAATAATTCGCCGCACATTATGTGGGCCTTTTTATTCTAGGATTTATGAGCTATTTTTCATGTAAAACTCATAATTTAATTATTTTTATTTTATTTAATTCGGATCATTAGGACTCCTCAAACATTTTGATGTTTCTTCCTGTAAAGATGGAGATGGTCCGAAATGCTATTATAGGGAGGGATCAATACATGAACTTGTCTCCCTACCCAACATTGAGATTGCCTACGTCTAGACCTTGCACCATCGATCTATTGTGCAATGTCATAACTTTGTAATCTTCATTTAATGATTAATAAAAACTTATTTTATTACATTTTAATGCCCATGTACTGTTGCTTGCAATTTCGTTTTTCGTCGTTTCGTTCAATTTTCTGTTGTTAAAACCTTCGTCGGAAGGTTAATTGAGTTTGGCGGGTTTGCCCAACGAAACCCAGCAAGAGCCACACGCGGTACAGGCTGAGTACGGTTGTGCCTCAAGCCTCGTCCCGTGACACATAGCTTGGTTTCGTGTCCAAAATAAGCAAAATGGTGGCATAATCATGCAGTAACCTCCAGGTAAGTTGTGACATACCAATATGACCTAAGAACTTACCAATTGATTTATTTTGTCACAACAAGGTCATGCCATCCCGTATCTTTGTTGTGAATCAAGGAATAGATAACGCTAATTGGCATAATCATGCAGTAGCAAATTGTTAGCTTGTTGCACCCATTCTTGTGTACAATTGTTCAATGCTCAAACTCATTAGTTAACATAAACCCAACGACCTTTTTTAGAAAGAAAAAAGGAGAACCAATAATAGAACCTATCAAAGAGGACAATCCAAAAATAGCATAACATGGACCAAATTATAATTCAGAGCAAACAACACAAAAAAACTAAAGGAAGGACAAATAGAAAAACAAGAGATAACATGATAATAGGAGAATAACTAAAACAAAAGGCAAATACAAAATATGCTATTATAACTTTAGGCAGAAGTTACGTGTTTGTTAAAATTGTAGAATTATAGCTTAAACTAATTGAATTTGTGTTTTTTTTATTTAGAATCAAAAGTTACAAGTAAAGACCTATAAACACACTTATTTGGATATTCCTAACTTTTTGCTAAACTATAAACTAAAAGCTAAAATCTAAGCTCAAATAAAACTTAAAAATTTTCCATGCGTCGTGCCTCAATTTATTTAGAGGCGCTGCTACCGAGGCACCCTCACCTTCAACGCCCTCCGTCAAAAATAATTCTTGGCATCCTATGAATCTAATAAAAAGGTATAAGGCTCAATCAACTCAAACCATGCAATGCTAGGAATAGCCCTCCTAACAAATACCAAATATACAACGTTAATTTTAGTTCTGTTTGGTAGCAGAGAAAAAAAAATGAAAAGAAAAGGTAGTGGCATAATTGTTTTGAATAAAATCTAGCATCTAGCACAGGTCACTTTTTCGAACTCCGGTAGCAAAATCCTCAAAGCCAGTTATTTGCCTTAGTTATCAGAGTTCTCATTTTTACAAATAAAAAAAAAAGTAAACATATACATAAACGATAATATTCACAGCTGCATGACCAATGCTATATTTACCTTTTGTCTCGTATCTGAAGGATTGAATAGTGTATGACTCACATGAGAAAAGACCTCAATATCAGCAGCGGAAGCATAGTTCTGTTGAAACAAACTTTTTATTACCTAATTACTCCAAAAATTTAATCCTATTACTTGATATCTATAACATAAGCAAATTACTATAAAGCTACATAATATTTTGACATACTTTCAGGATACTTACCTTAACTTTAGTATCTAAAACTTGATAATATGGCTCTGCATCATATTCAAAGCCTGGCCTTTTGATGTCCCACTACAAGAACCCAAATAACCAAATGAAACATGAGCAAAACAAATTTACTTTCATCACGAAACAGGTTAGAGATTATATAAGTAAATCTAGACCCAAGTTGGGCTAACACACAGTTCAAGTCTTGGACAAATTGATCCCCACCCACCCCAAGTATACTCATATTATGAATTTATTACGCAAAAATATGCATCTTGATTGCATTTCTGTGTTCAAGTATTTAGGGCATCACCAATCATTTACCAAACATTTCACCACATCTAAATTTCATGAAAAAAGGATTAAAAATGAGCTCCAACCATTTCACCAAATTAGTATCAAATCAACAGAAAACTTAACGGTCTCAGTCCGCGACTCATCCCATATCTCATTTGCTAATCATCCTGTAGTTGGTCAACTAATTGGCAAGTAATAACAGAAATTTAAAAAACAGATTCATGGTTAAAGAAATATAAAAATTGGCAAGTAATAACCAAAATTCGTGATGTATAGTCATTTTCAAATCTTCTCTAAATGACCTCTTACCTTTCTTCAAATACAGCATATTAGAAGTCAACTGAGTAATTACTAACCGGTTTCACTGGTTTACACTATATCGAAAGGATACGACACCACATCATGCAACATTGTTTAGATTTGCACAACTTATGTTCAAGAAATGACCATATACATGATACTGGACAAACCAAAATCCTCAATCTTCACATTGCACTTGGCAACCAAAAGCTTAAGATCGATACAAATCACTACATTCATTTGGCAGTAGTCTACGCTAGAAATTCTATTTAAAAGTATCAACATACAATCTAATAGTAACTACTAAAAGAAATCTAGCTTAGAAGATATGTTTTTCTACTGGAGTGTACCCTTTTCCTCATTGTTATCTAATAGCTCACCAAACTCCATAAACTCTATTACAACAAAAATATTGATCAATATCTCTACAACTTCATAAAATCATATAATGAGAAGATGAACAAACAACTTCGATATTTTGATTTCGCTTTTAATAGTAAAATGTAACCCCACAACACAAGAACCTCTTATCATAATTAATCAGAAGAAAGGATCCATAAAAATATAACCCTAGTTTGCATAGAGGGAACTAAGAAGGAATTCAAACCCTAACCTGTAGAGAGGGAAACTCCAGCTGAATCGAGACGAGGGAGAAAGCCTGGGCTTTAGATTACCAACGCCAAAATGGAAGCAAGGCGCGCGGGCGCGCGCACAAAGAGAGAGAGAGAGAGAGAAAGAGAGAGAGAGCTTGCAGAGGGAATGAGAGCGAGAGAGAGCAGATCAGATGAGGGACACAAAAGCAACGAGGAAATTACCAAGAAGGGCAGTGTAGACTTAGAGATTTGCGAAACAGGGCGGACGAACGTGTTACTGTTCATAGCACCCCGGCATTATATAGAGGGTAGATATGTATATAAAAAAGGCACCGTTTGGCTACCCATTTGATTATTTGTTTATTGGCTTATTTGCTTATTAGCAAATAAGTCAAAAAATATTTAAGCCACTTTGTTTGGCTATATTTGCTTACTTGGTTATTTGGCTACCCAAACGAGTTTATTTAGTTATTTGCTTATTTGGTTATCCAAACGAGCTTATTTAGCTTATAAGTTAGTTTATTTGCTTATTTGGCCATCCAAATGAGCTTATTTGCTTATTTGATTATTTGACTACCCAAACGAGCTTATTTGCTTATTTGAATACCCTAATGAGTTTATTTGCTTATTTGTTTATTTGGTTTTTGGCTTATTTAGCTACCCAAACGACGTAACTTATTTTTTGACTTATAAGCCAATATGCAAATAAGTAATGTTACCCAAACGAGGCCAATGTTTAATATATTATATCTTATACTTGTTTTTTTATACAAATTGTAAGGAATAGTACTTCGTAATTCGTAACTGTTGAATAAACTTATAGACTTACTTTTGTTGCAAAGGCTATTTAGGTGGACTTATTTTTGCTGCAAAAATTGTTTAGGTGTCTTCACCAAAAAAATAATAATAATCTCCTTCAAAATAAAATTTTCTTCCGAGTACCAAGCGATTACTCTTAGCAATGTACCTTGTTTCAAAATTTTGCCAGAAAAATTACAGATGATGAGATCAAGAGCAATAAAACTAAAATTTTATTACTTCGATAGAGAACAATTTACAAATACTATGATTTACTCCTATAAATTAGAACGAAAAATTACAAGGAATATAAAATGATAAAAGAACAGATAGACAGTTTGCCAAATTGTGTGTGTCCGTTTTCCATTACAATTAACTTATTTATAAATTTATTTTAGTAACCGCTGGTAATTTTTAATAATTGCTTTATCACATTTGAAATACTACGCGTTACTTGCTATTTCTTAACTGCCTCTTGCAGTTCTAAACCCAGGATTGTCACTAGTCAATTTTGCCTTTACATACTCATTTGAATATGCCTTTTAACCATTCTTGCCTGATCGTGCCTTTTAATTGTTCAAGAGAACGCGTAACCAACTATGGCGGTTATTTCAAACGTTTATTTTATGCTCATTTTGCTACGCCATTTGAATTTATTTTTGAATGATTAATTCAAAGCATCTATTTAAACTAATAATATTGTTCTTGCAATCCAATAATTAAATTCGACAGAGGTTATTCGAAAGGAACTGCCTCCTGGGCCTTAAAAGACTTCAATAACTTCTATTTTATTCTATGGGCTATTAATTTTATAATTTTCAATAGGCTTATTTAACCTTTGTTATTATTATTAACAAAATATGGTGCAAACAAGGTGCTAGATTTATTGTAAGATCAATTACTAATGTTACTTTTATAATATTAAGACAAACTATTTCTCATTTTAAAAAAATTATTCTTTGCAACTATTTTTATACAACATGATTTTTAAGATTTTTAAAATTGATGCTCCTAATTTTTGGGAGGCCCCAAGTAACTTAATGTTGGAAATTTTGTGAATTCATTGGCCATTGAATTACAGAATTCAATAGCAGAATTTAATTATAATTGAATTGGCCAATCAATTGGCAATTGAATCCTGAAAATTAATACCACTCATAGCTATTGATTTTGCTGTAACCCCCTCTATAATGGAAGGCCTATATATGCTGTCATCTTTCAGTATACAGAAGCAAGAAGAAGAGTGAGCGACAGAGGTAAGAAGAGACAGATCAGAGGAAAACAGACAGTAGATGTGAGAAATGAGAGATACACATCTGAGATTATATTGCAAGCTTAAGAGAGAGAAAGACAGACGGAGTACGTTCGTAGCCGATCCTTGGTGGTGTTCCAACGATCGTGTCGTCGTTTTATCCTGGGAGAGTGACGCCGGTGAAAAACCTACAACACCCTCGGTAGGCAGTGAATCATTCTTAAGAAAATTGCGTTTGCAGGACTCGATTTGCAAATTCTATTCATGTTATTTCTGTTATTTCATTTTCCTGTAATTTCATATTTTTTTAATTGTTGAAAGTTAATAAAGATGTATTTTCTGGATCACCGAGCATGTATATATTTTTTTTTGACATTGGTTTGTCTCCCAACAAACTTAAGAATGATTCAGTTTTAAAAACCTGCTCGATTTGGATCTTGTTTATTCTCCAGAAAATGCATGTTTATGCTTCTAATTTTTCTGTGAGTATGTACAGGATGATGAATTCTAAATTTTCGTTAGATAATGAAAATATTATCTTGTTCGGATAATATGTTCGGATAATATGTTCAGATCAATTCAAATTGTGATTTGCTTTCCGGCATAATCTAGTCGATTTCCTGATCTGTGAAAAATTTGGTCGGTTGTGTCGACACTTTTTCCTTTTGTGTCGACACTTTTGACATTTTTGGCCATTTTTGTTGACACCTTTCTTGTTTGTATCAACCATTTTGTCTTATGTTGACCCATTTTCTGATGGTGTCGACCCTAATTCTTCTGTTAGTGTTAAGCAGAACTTTCGGTTCTTTTATGTCGACACCTTTTACAGTTTTTGTCAACACATTTCTCTGGTTGAACTCTCGGTTCTTTTGTGTCGACACCTTTCTCAGTTTGTATCGATACATTTCTCTAGTTGAACTCTCGATTCTTTTGTGTCGACACCTCTCTCAGTTTGTGTCGACACATTCACCGGTTGCTGTTTGCGTTGAACCTCTCGGTTCTTTTGTGTCGACTCATTTCTCAATTTGTGTCGACCTCTGAGTTGTTTGTGTCGGCCCCTGAGTTATTTGTATCGACCCCCAAGCCATTTGTGTCGACCCCTTAGCAGTTTGTGTCGACCCATGGGCTATTTGTGCGGACCCCTCGGCACTTTTTATTGGTGTCAACTTCTTTTTCCCTTATGTGTCGACCCGTGATGCTTAACAGAGATCTAATCGGCTAAGGCCGTAGGCAGACGTGCGCGGCTGACCTTTTGGGGTTTGGTAGCACTTGCTATGAGCAATGTTGCATCCCCACTGAGGGCGCTGTCCTCAGACTCCCGCCTAGGGGCGCTGCCCCTAGGAACCCCGTTAGGGGGCACGGCCCCCTAGAACCCTCACCAGGGGGAGCACCAGAGGGCGCGCCCCCTGGAACCCCGCCACATAATGAACTATGTTTGGAGGAATTAAGTTTAGATGGTTAATCTATTCTTAGTGTTGACATTATAAAGGTCTAATATGTGAATTGATCTTATTTCAGAAAATATGTCAACTGAAGACCAAGGTGCTTCTAAAAAGCAAGCTACTCCTGAAAAGCAAGTCACTCCTATGTCTGGTGTTCCAACTGTTCTTTTGTCTCATGTGGACAAGTTAGGAAAGTTTAGAGGAGGAGCTGACTTTAAGAGATGGCAACAGAAGATGGTCTTCTACCTCACCACTTTAAATCTGGCCAGATGCCTAACGGATGAAGCTCCAGTTGCTAATGAGAATGCAGACACTCAAAAATGGATGGCGGTTGATAATTGAAAGAATGCCTATTATCTATGCAAGAACTATATTCTGAATGCTCTAGATGACTCATTGTACTATGTGTTCAATGAGGCAAAGACTGCTAAGGAACTGTGGGAGTCCTTAGATCGAAAGTACAAAATTGAGAGTACCGGTTCTAAGAAGTTCATAGTGGGCTGGTTCCTTGATTATGTGATGAAGGACTCAAAACCTATGACGGTACAAGTCCAAGAGCTTCAGATTTTGATCAATGAGA
>JAOTRH010025568.1:0-21619 GCA_034768845.1 Heliamphora exappendiculata | reverse complement strand
CCCTCTCTCTCTCTCTAAAACTCAAACCCTAAGTCGTAGATTCACATTTGGAGCATTCTTGAGCTCTTCTTACCCCATTGGAGGTCATCTCTTCCCCTTCTCTTGCTCAAACAACATTGGGAGGTTGTTATACGCGTTGGAAGCCTCCATTTTCATCCATCAATTGGAGGTTTCATCCTTGGAACTTACTTGTGAGACCCTGTACCGCTTCTTTTTGATTTATATGCATATTTTTTGTTTTTAGTTACGCTATAGCGTTTTTGCTTTAATATGCATATATGTGTTTTAATGCCTGTTTTGGTTAAATTGAGCATGCGGGGTTGTTTCCCGGGATTGTAGGGAGTTTCTGTGCGAATTTTAAAATTAAAAAAAAAAGATATTTTGGAGTCCTATAAATATCTGGCGTTAAATATTTTCAAAATGCAGTGACTAAGTTTTTTCCAAATTTTCTCGGCCTTTTCTCTAACTTCTCGGGGACCCGGGGATCGATTTTTAACGATCCAACAGCGGATCCTTGCTATTGGCTTCGTGGTCTATGCATCAATCCGAACGGAATTTGATTTTGACGAAGCTCAAATTTTTAGGTAGATCGAGGCGTCGGGTTTTTGACCCAACGAGGTAGCATCTCAGATTCTATTGTTGTATAAGGGTGTAATATGTAATCATATACATTTCTACCGGTTAAAAACGGATGAAAGATGATTTATGTTCTAGATTTGGTTTTTGATTAAAACTATTTTTTGGCATTTTCAGTGGATGGAAGGGTGTTTTGAGAGTTCCTTTCGAGACTTTGAGATTGTTTTGGGTTTGTATATGCCCGTAGGTATCAAAATCAGTGGTTGGAGGCTTTGATTTTTGCTTTATACATGTTTTAGGAGTTGGAAAACTTGTTTTTGGGCTTAAAACTCGGAAATGGGACGTTCTGGAGCGTCAATAGATGCTGAGGGGTGCTCAAGCGCCCAGCGGCTGCCTAACGAGCACTGCATTCTGGTGGATGGGAGCTCAAGTGCTCTGTGAGTGCCTGGTTCGCAGGGCCATTTTTGGGCCACTTTCTTTTGATCATATCTCTCTCATCCGAACTTGAAATTTTGTCATTTTTGTATTCAAATTGAAGCTCCGAAAGTCTTCTTTTCAATGAAACCTCTCTCACAATTTATTCTTTTTGTAAAAAAAGTAATGATAAAAATAGTGAGGCCATGTCAAAGTTTTTTAACAGTTTTTCACCCATTTTTGGCCTAATGTCATGTTTTATGTTTAAACATTGTTTGTTTGGGTCAAAGGCATGTTTTACGCTTTTCTTGATTTATTACATGATATGACTCGTGGATGTTTGATTTTCAAAGGTGGTTTGGAAAATAGGGGTATTGATAAAAATCTCAACAGTTTATGTTTTGGAGGTTTGGAGTTAACTCTTGGGGTTGAGTCTCAGGTTTTGAAACGTTTTGTTGAAAACGGAGAAAAATATTTTGAAAATATTTTATTTTGATCTCCTGGTGATGGATGGATTTATGTACATGTATATTGTACCAGTTTGAGAAATATTTTTAGAAGATTATCTAGATGTACCGGGATGACGTGTATTTGGCACGAGTTGCCCTTGGTGTAAGTCCAAAAACGTGCACAGCGTAGGTACTTAAGTCTTTCGGGTTAGTTCTCATAAATTGAGACGGTCGGGTGCTTAGAGCCCTCGGGTTGTCGCCCGTAAATTAAGTGGTTCGTTATGGTGCTCCATATAGAACTTGTCATTACTTAGCAGATCTTGAGTGATTCTAGAACTAGGTAATGGGCAGGAATCTATAGTTATTTCCTCTATCCCCTTGTGATATAGTTGGTATATAGGATTATATTCTTCTTTTTTTCCACGATGGTACATTTCGTGAGGGAACAATGATTTTGATTACTGTTTTTCCTTAATTGTGGTTGGTTATTTGCAATATTTGCATCACATGGTTTTAAGGATAAAAATAGAGTTTTATGTTAATAAAACCATTTTGGGAGACTTGTGTAGTTTGATGGGAAAACTTGGGATTTGTAAAAAGCCTTTTTGGGTTGTGGTTGAGTTTAGCTCCCACTCATATCATTGCATATTTTTCCTGCTTTACAGCTTATTATCTGTTTCTATTGGGCTTCGGCTCACGGGTGGAAATTTTCTGTAAAAATATTTTCAGGTGATGCTGTGGATGAAGAGTAGTTTTGTGGTGCCCATGGTGGCGGAAGACTTTTATAGTTTTTCTTTTTGGTATGCCTGCTCCTGAAGGTAGGTTTTGTACGCCATAAGGCAATATATTATACGCATGTTGAACTGTTGTCTTTTATATATGAGAGATATACTTTGTTGGGTATTCCATTGGTTTCAACAGGCGAATTTTCAAGTATGAAAACCTATATTTTCATATAAAATGGATGTTTAATGAATTTTCATGTGACCCCGGATTTTGGGGCGTGACATTGCTAGAGCTTGATTCTTGTGATTTTATCATAAAAAAAGTAGGATCTAAGACTAAATTTGATCATCACATGCATATGGGTTGTAAATCTTGTTGTATTTACATAAATGAGTTTGTATATTTTTGGAACCTTAGGTTGGGGTTTAATGTTAAAGCATGATAGTTAATGGATTTAAGAATGATATATGTTAAACTTACCTTGTTGCTATTGTTGGAGATGCTTTAATTTGAAAAATGAGTTAGGATTTTGGTTTGGTTAAATCTTGAATAAATTAGGACTTTTTGAGTTGGTGAACTCAAATGATGAAATTGACTTAAACTTTGGATAAATTGGAAGTTGTATTAAACTATTTGTGTATAAATTTTATGAAACTTGATGAAGTATGAAAATCATGTGATGATTGGTTGAGAGTTTTAGATTAATTAGATCCGAATGTAAAATGTATGAGAATCAAAGTGTGTGTTTAATGGCTTAACCTTAAGTGTGTTGGGTTTTGACGAGAGGATCCATATTTGGATTGGATTCGTGTTTGGAATTTTGGAAATAATAAAATGAATGAATCGATTTGGAAATATGGATAGTTAAGGTTGGACTCGAGTAGCTCCTCCATGAAAAGATTGAAAAACTAAGCAGATTGGGAGACCTACCCATCAGCTAATAACTCTGAATAAGCCTATGTTTGGACTAACTTTTTTTTAGGCTTTTAGGTTTTTTGGTAAAAAAGTAAATATAAAAATATGTAGAAAAGCCACATTAATCCAAATAAGTTGGCTTTTTTAAAGGCTTAACTTTTAAGTTAAGCTAGGCCAAACATAGGCTAACTGTTAGTCGTGGTGGGTTATAGAACCCATCGCTACTTAGCAGGCCTCGCGTGACCCAATCGGTAGTTGCCAAGCATGGGTCTATAAGCTCGTCCAGCGTCAGTTCTTAGAACTTAAACCATAAATTGGTTGGATTTGGAAGGCATTGGAGGATGTGTGTGTATGTCGTGTGTGTGTGTGTGTGTGTGTGCGTGTGCGTGCGCGTGCGGGCGTTGAAGAACAGGGAACTATTTGAAATTGATAAGGAAATCAAAGATCGAAATTATGGTTTTGTATGGGAAAAACTTGGTTATGTGATTAAATTGACTTATTTAGAGGATTATTTTACAAGTAAATCACCTTCTTTTACTTCTATCTTTTATAAGAAAAAAGGAACGTTTTGGTTCTAATTTAAATAAAGTATGATTTTCTCTTTTTAGCTGTGACGCAATTTTGTTATAATCCTAGGATTTGGGTGTCTTTCCTATCTACCTTGTGGGTTTTTATTGTAACATTTTCGGGACGTGACAGATTGGTATTAGAGTTTTAGATTTGAATACCTACATGCCATGGGAATAGTTGATCCATTGCATGAGAGTTTGCACTTGTCACTCTTCAAACTCCAGGTCATGCGAAAAAGCTACCGAACAACTACCAACATCGCCCAAACAAAGGAATGAAAACCATAAAGCCCAAATGAGGCTAAAACATTTGTAAAAACGTACTACTGAGCGCTTATTTGATTTAAAAGAGTAGCTCAAGAGACTACAATTACGGCCCCACAAGCCAAGCCTTTAAAAAAAATAAAATACAAGTTTTAGATAAGAAAATCTTTTTAAAAGGAGGTGCAAGCCGTTCTAAAAATTCCCTTGAAACACATGAGTTTATATAAGACATAAATCATTTTGAAAGCCCATTTTGTAAGCCGTTGCACCAACCAACGAAAAATGTAGTAAGAAATTACGAAAAATAAATAACCAACCCATGGCTCTCTCGAAAGCATAAATCATGCATACATCGGCCCACGGCCATAAGAAACATATATGCTTTACAACATGTTAAAACCTAACATGAAACATATACAGAAAGGTATAAACTATTTATCAAGACAAAATAAAAGTCTTGTCATCAGTCACCTCTGGCGACCTCAAGGTCAACCTACCGAACCACGTTTACCTGAAAAAAAGTTTTAACAAATTCCCACAACGTGAGCCAAAACCCAATAGAAACAGACTATAAAGTCGTAAAGCATGATATGCAATCATATAGCATAAAGACTCAATCACAGGAGCCAAAAAAGTTTTCATCATGAAAATCCTAAGTTTTGCATCAAGCTAACACGAGCCTCAAAACGGTTTTACGTCATAAAATCTCTCGTTTCTGTCCTTAAAATTGAGCATTTCAACAATGTAAATAGCGTTCACAGTTAAAGAAAAATAATAACCAAAACGTTATTTTTCACTCGGAACACGCAGCCGAGGTATAAGACGATCATTTCCACTCAGAACACACAACCGAGGAAAAATTAAATGAATCCATTGTATCGACTCCATCTCAAAGGGACATATGTAACAGCTATAGACTCATGTCCATTACCTATCCCTGAATTATTTAAGATCTGTTAGGTAATAACAAGTCCTATACGGAGCTACCACAATGTAACTGCTTAATTTACGGGCTTAAAATCCGAGGGTACAAAGCACCCACCACTTAATTTACGGGAATTAACCCGAAGGTATAAAGCACCTACTCTGCACACGTTTTTAGACTTCCACCGAGGGCAACTTGTACCAAATACTCGTTATCCTGGCACATCTATAGAATCATTTAAAAAGAACAACCTGTAGCTCGACTACGAAAATATTTTCACAAATTATACATTAATCATGTATAAAGATCCATCAATTAACATGGAGATCAAACAACCTTAAAAACATGTTTTCCACCGTTTCATCAAAACGTTTAAAAGTTGAGACTCAACCCCGAGGGTTAGCTCCAAACTTCTAAAACACATTTCTCAAGATTTTCATAAATCCTCCGGTTTCAAAATCACTCTTTTAAAAACCATGACCGTCCATACGTTCAATATCACGTAATAAACCAAGAAAAAGCATAAAACATGCCTTTTCATCCAAACAACGAGATTTAAACATTAAACATGATATTTAAAGCATTTTCAACTGGTAAAAAAGCATATAATTGCACGTAGCACCCTTTAAAGACAACATAGTATAGGATCCTACCTCGTTGAGCCAAAAGCTCGATGCCTCAAAAAGCGATCATTGACAAAACGGGATTTTGTTTGGATAAATGCGAAGCCCCCAGCACCAATAGCAAGGATCCACTGCCAGATCGCTGAAAACCAAGCCCCATGCCCATCAAAATCTAGAGAGAAGGCAGAGAAAATGAAACTTACTCAAGAAGCTAACTTTTTCAAAATATCTTCTAAGGGTTGGACATTTATAGCCTTAGCCCCGCATAGGAATTCAGTCGACTGAACCACCCAGGTCAGTCGACTGAAAAACTACTGAAAAGCCCAAAACTTTCCACCGCTTCAAGACAGTCCACTGAACTCCCAAATTCAGTCGACTGAATCACCTTCCAGGACACTCACTCGACTGGATTAACCCCCTCAGTCAACTGAAAAAGCTACTGCGAACTCACCAAATTTTCCAGTGTCCATTCGACGAAAAAACTTCAAAACGGTTCACAAAGCCTTGCACAGGCCCAAAAAAACACTTGAATTATCACCGAGGTCAAGTGTTAATTCCAACTCCATCAACACTTAAATCATTCTAAAAATGAAAGAGGTCAGGGTCTCACAGCATTGATGTGTAACATTCACGTATTGGTGTGTTTGAATGTTATATTTGCGAAGCGACTTGGTGTGTGCATGCTATGTGGCATTGGGGTATGGAGGCTGGATATTTAAGATGATGTGTCTTACCCTCTAGCGTTTGGTTAACTAGTATGGGATTCGAGTCAGAAAGGTGTTTGGCCGATGCCCATTCTAACAAGAAATCCAAACGAGTTACCGAGATTGGTGCGTCATTCCGATTAATCCTTGTTACGGGGGATGTGTTGACGTGATTGTACTTGTCAAGTGACAACTTGATTAAAGATGAATTTGTTTATGGAAGATGGGTTGGTTTAGACCTTTGTATTGATATCTCTCCTTATTCTTTCTAGTATAAAGCAATGTTACTAAGAAGAGGTTGCGGCCGAGGTCGTGTGTTTGCCCAAGTTCCGGATAAAGGGATGTGCATGCCCCGCAGGAACAAATGGGCGGTGTTGATGTAATCCAAGAAATGCACACAACGATGCGAGCTTTAGCGGAGGCGGCTAGGGGAGAAGCAAGAGCTCTTAAGCCAAGGGTTACGGTGGTAATGAGAGAGTTTCGACGTATAGTTGGATCCTCTAACCTTTTTCTTGGGAGCCTGATCCCAAAGCTGCTACTGAGTGGTTAGTAGTTCCACCACAATCTTTGATATGCTTGAGATTATGGAGGATAAGTTGAGAGTAAGGTTTGCGGCATTCTAACTTCAGGAAGACACGCGGGAATGGTGGAAGTATACCAAGATGACAGTGGAGGGCACATGGGCCGCTTTCACTAGGGTCTTTCTGGAAAAGTACTTTCTAAGATCATTAAGGGATATCTATCGGGAGGAGTTTTTCTCCCTCATCCAGGGAAACATGATAGTGGTCTAGTATGAGGCGAAGCTTACGAATTTGTAGCGGTTTGCACCAGAGATGGTGCCAACGGAAGAGTTGTGCACCAAGCGATTTGAGTGGGATCTTCGACCCTCCACCAAAGACAGGGTTGTGCCTTTAGGATTTCAAGTCTACACAGAGCTAGTGGAGGCCGCCGTCAGGGTTGAGAATGCAATGGTTGAAAGCCGTAAGATCAGGAAAAGTAAGTAACAGCAGAGGTCACGAGTGCGCAGTCCGACGGGCACCAGTTTAGGAAGCAGTAGTCAGGAGGTCCTAGTTCATTTTCTACAAGATCCCATCAGCAGCCATGTTTTGTACCAGCAACAGCACCATCTATTGCTTCATCTGGACGTTTTGAGAATTGGGAGGTAGTTTGCTTCTTTTGCCAATAGCCAGGACACCTTGTTAGGGAGTGCCCACAGAAAGGACAGCAATAGGATCAGAGAGCGCCAATTTCTTGCTCTTAATGTGACTAAGTGGTGACATGCGCTGGGATTGCCCTCGAGGAGGGAATAATTAGAGTGCTTCAGATGTATGTCCAGTTCAAACTTCTCAGGGATGATAGGGCTATGGCCAGTCACAGCAGGCATCGGGGATACTGTTGACGAGGACCACATGAGGGGCAACTACAGCCCAGTCGGTGAGACAGCCAGGAGCTAGGGGTAATAGCAGACAGAATTAGGAGAACTAAAAATGTGTGTACGCCCTCGCAACACTGGCCCAAAGTCTGCACATTAAGAAAGTACCTTGACTTACTGGAGGAATAGCTGCATCATCAGACACAACTGGTGCCTTGGAAGAACTGGGATTTGTAAGGGCATACACCCGGCCCTGTGTCATTTTGGTCTGTCCACCATAACCTGGGACTAACGGCTGCCGTATTGACTGAACTGAGGTACCCCTATTTGTAACTCGGGAAGTCTGAACTGTGGGACGTTGCTGTCGGTAATCTGGTTGACCCTGCACAAACGAACCCACTGGTGCACCTACTGTGCTCAGCGTACTGCCTCTATGAGGACAGTTCCTGCGAATATGTCCAAGATGACCACACCCATAACATAATAGCTCCCTCCCCTGTGAGTGAATCGATACTGAACCCTAGGACTACCTCGGATGTAGGCAATCCATTGCACGATGCCCGGGCTACTTGTATCAGAAGCTACAAAACTCGTGCTGCTTTGGCCCCTAGAGGAAGCCACTGATGGTACTAGTGCCAAAAACTGCTACTGTCGTGACCCAGATGGATGAGAACTATAACCAGAGGACCTCTGCCTCTTACTAGAGCGCCCATCTGACTGAGCTTCTATCCCAACCTATTGTGCCTTGACCTCCTTAGGTCCAGGAGTCTCATTTAAAGTGTTCGTAATCACTGCTGCCGACTCTACTAGCTCTGTAAAAACACGCAGCTTCAGCCCTGCCATGCGCTCCCTGATCGTGGGCCTCAAACCCCACTCAAACTGCCTCAAATGTAACTTGTCTCTAACCACTAAGTCCAGTGCAAAATGGGACAGACTAGTAGATCTGGCCTCTTACTGCACAATACTCATTGCCCCATGAGTGAGAGCATAAAACTCCTCTCTGTACAAGTTTCTCAAAGAAGCTAAAAGGTATTTCTCCAAAGAAACCATCATGAAAGCTATCCACATGCCCTCCACGGTACTCTTGGCATATTTCCACCACTCATGGCTGTCCCCTCTCAGCTGGAAAGTGGCAAAAGAAATCATCAGATCTTCCTCAACTATCTACAGTGTATCAAGGATCTGGGTCACCAATTCCAACCACTTTGTAGCTACCGTAGGATCAGGATCCCCAGCAAAGGTAGGAGGGTCAAGACGCCTAGACTCTCACATTACCACAGCCGCCCTGGACTCGAGTTCTCTCTCTCTTCCCTAGCAGTCTCAACCAGCTGATTGACTGAGTGTACCATCACACACAGCAACTCTATTGCGTCAATCGGTCCTTGGAGAGCATTTGTATCCCCAGCATCAAGGATTGGCATATCCCCTTGGCCTAAACTACGGCCACGGCCTCGACCATAGCCTTGTCCTCTTCGCGCAGACATCACATCTATATGAAAAGAATACAGAACATAAGTTGCATCACGTTGCATTAACATAAACATTAACCACATAAGCATGTTAACACTTAGCAACATACGTTCATTCTAAAAAAACCCAGCATACTAAGAAGAACCGACAAGAGGGACGCGTCAATTGGATAACCTACTTAGATTTTTTGCCAAAAAATACGTCGGCGAAATGTATTTCTAACTCGGCTTCCAAGCTTATTAACCCAAACCCCTGAAGGCAAGACGGGTCAATCTTAAGGTTCAACCCCCATGCTCACATATACACATCATTCACATATTTAAGAAATGATCGTACTCATGTTATTAAAACATCTAAACACATACAATCAAGCACACGCATTCAACCTCATAAGGTGATGCACCATCTTTTCACGGCTCTTAGGTATTCAAACTCAGAGCTCTGATACCATTCTGCCACGCCCCACACACCTAGGTCACGTGAAACACCCACAAACAACCATACTAAGCTAAAAAATAACACAAAATTCGATTTTTCACTCTCAAGATACGAGACATACATGCATTAAAAATAATTACTCATAGGTTTACAATACATGGTTCCAACACCAAAAACATGCAAAATATTACATGATCCAAAAAGAAACAAAAAGGAAGACTACAGATCTTTCGCCCATTCGACTCCTCTAGATCAACCTGTGTGACCGTGTGCACTTGAAAAATATTGTCAAATCCCACACTGTAAGCCAAAACTCAGTAGAAACTAGACAAACATGTAATAAAAGCTAAACATACTGATGTGAAAAGATATGAATATTTCGAATCACACGAGCCTAAAAAATAGTTTGATGTATAATACAGATATGCTACAATGCTTTACATGCAAACATCGACTCTCACGAGCCCCTACTCTCACTAGTCCCAAACGCGATACATGTATGTATCGACTCTCACGAGTCCCAAAAATAGTTCTATAATTCCACTATGATTCACACCAAACACATGGATCTTTTTGGCCTTTCACCAAAGGACCGCAGCCCCATCTAATGCATCTTCTCGGGCTTTCACCGAAGGACCGCAGCCCCGTCTAATGCATCATCAACTAGAGCCAACGTTCGTTCAACCATCAACAACTATCTTCTCGAGGCTTTCACCGAAGGACCGCAGCCCAATCTGATGCATTGTTAACTAGAGTTAATATTCACCCAACCATGACAAATACCATGTTCAGGGAAACCATGTCTCACTCAACACATGCAACCCACACAAAACATGTAACTTCAGGACCACTTTTTCATCCATCTCACTCTACACACACGCGGATAAATAAAACTAGAATTTTAATGCACAAAATCATGTATAAACACTATGTTTCACAAAATGACATCACATGCCATATAACTTGACTTCCACTACCCTGGGAGACCAACAATCAATAAAACAAAACTCACCTCGAAGGCTAGCTCCAAACCTCTAAAATCTCAGTTTTCACAAACGTTTTTACAAAATACTATCTTTTTTCAAAACTTGCCTTTTAGAAAAAGAACCACGGACCCAAACAAGTCACACACACAACGATGTATAAACACCACGATAAACAAAACCATGCCACCCCCAAAGATGATAACAAAACATAAACAAACCTCCAAGGCCCTACCACGACCAACTGAAAATGAGAAAGAAAAACACCCATCTTTAGGAGTTTAGTTGACTAAACCCCAAGTTCTGTCGACTGAAAAACTACTGGAAAAACACAGAAAAATCCAAACCTAGGTTAGTCGACTGGATCATCAACCCCAGTCGACTAGATCACCACACTGTCGACTCTGTCGACTGGATCACCCAGTTCAGTCGACTAGACCACGGCAAAAACGAAACCTAGCTATAGGAACAACCTTTCAACCCTAAAATCGAAGCAACCAAACTCTCTTTTGATACCCTCAGATATACATAAGTCCAAAACTACAAAAACACCCAAAAGAACATCTCAAAAACCCTTTTTGTCCAACCAAAAGCAACTAAAAACGATTTAGGAACAAAACTGGACTTTTTGAAACGTAAATCAACTTTTCATGCATTTTAAAATCGTAAAAACACATACGATTTTACGTAGCATCCTTTTAAGACATGAGAGTCTAGGATCCTACCTCGTTAATTTAAAAATTTGACGCCTTGAAAAGCGAATCTTGTTGAAATGAGATTCTGTTTGGATAAACATGAAGCCCTCGGTATAGATAGAAAGGATCCACTATTCAATCGCCAAAAATCAAGTCCCGAACCCCCAGAAAACTAGAGAGAAGGCAGAGGTTTTGAGTGGTTTCAAAGAGTTTCAGAGAGAAATATCTAATAAAATATCTAAGGCTAGATATTTATAGGATCACTAAAAATATCTTTTTTTTTTAACTTCGCACCATAACACCCAATGACCCTGAGATCTAACCCGACATGCATTTATAAGCCCGAACATGCATAAAAACACATATAAACATGCCATATGAAAACAAGAAATGACACGTTAAAACGTCGCAAAAATTAAAACAGGTCAGGGTCTCACATGGATCTTGTCATTGATAGGGGTACATGCTTGATTGTTGTCAACACTGGTAAACTTCTATATTCTTCAAGAAGTTATAGTCTTAATGTTTGACAGCTGGGTTACCATCACAAACCTTTCTCGCTTTGTCGGAATGAATTTCAATTAATCACGTGTGTACCTATAATTAGGAAATTGTCGGAGCTTTTCTTTTTTGTTTAACAAGCGCTTCTTTGGTATATAGATTGCTTCTATTTGTGCTTTGTTGTCATCTACATATTCAGTTGATTTTCAAAGTAGTTTGAGAATGCTGGATTGATGCCACCCCAACTAACAACTTTTAATTTATGCTAAAGGTATATGATACTATTAGAAGCAACAACGTTGCGAGAACTCATTCTCCAAGTATTTCTCTATTTTTTTTGAAGTTTGTATTGCTATTTTTCTATCTAACTTGGAGTCATGTATGCTTTCACCTTCTTATTAGCTTTGTATTTTACTATTTTCATAATCGAATGGGGTTGACCCCACCTGCTGTCTTACTCTTATCAGATGAAAATATGTTTTGGAAGATGTGAAGGGTTGGTATATTCTCAAGAATTTCAATACATGGTTGATGTGGAGAGTTAGTATATTATTTGCTCATTCCTATTACCTGCTTGTTTTCTAAAAGACTCTTACCTTGCCCATAAAGGAGATGGTTAGGATTTTGATTTGCATACTTAGTAAATATTCGTAAATAAGGAATTATTATCTACCAAAAGCCTCCGACCACTCCATATATATACAATTGATAAGTTGTATTCATAAGTATCAGCTTTTTGTTTTTTTTTTCATTCTATTTATATACTTTCTATGCTAACTATCTTTGAAAAAGTTTTCTAATCTAAATAATATGTGCTTGTTTGGTAATTTTAGTCAAATAAAATGTTATTTCTATGGGTGATTGAGGCACTTTCATATATTTTTTTTCACAAATTCTATGAGGTGGGCCATCTTAAAGTTTTTTTTATTTATAAAGAAGCTTCTATCTATAGAGAACTAGCAAGTGGTGTAATTTATTATGTTCAATATGCCAGCAAATTGGTCATGAATATTTTAGATAATTTATCATAGTTGCCTTCGTTTTGAGTTAATAGCACTATAACAATTGTTCTTTTATTTTTTACTCGAATGTTGGGATAGATTGGTATTAGATATATTTGTTTTTTTCATTAATTTGGGATGTGTTTTTTTTTTCCTGTTTCCTATCATTGTGTTTATAGGTGGATATTCTCTATTATTTGTGATGAATGGTGTTAAAACACTTAGTAGTTTTAATACTATTTACATTAACTTAGACTCTTGAGTTAAAACTAGTAAATAATTGTGGTTTAAAGATCAATGTGGTTCACTTTTAAGGTAACTATAATTTCTTCTCCCTTAATAGTTATAATTTTTTTTGTCAACTATCATTTCTTATCCATTAAAAGCATTACTATTATAACTTTTTCATTAAAACTCTTTGTTAATTTTTTCTTGCAGTTTAATCAAAAGAATACCTATACCGAAGTGGAACTTGATGAAGTGAAGTTGAGTGAATTAAGATGATTGAGTGAATTGTTAGGTTTTTTCATTTATAATTTTATAATTCTCTTTGAGAACAATTTATGTTATCATTTGGATACTAGAATTATATGTAATAGTTTTTCAACACATGTTTATGTGTTAAGATCATTTGAATTATTTAGAATTATATGTAATAGTTTTTCAACACATGTTTATGTGTTAAGATCATTTGAATTATTTTTTTATGTTGGGCTGAAATTAATTGAATACATGGAATACATGAATTTGATTATATATTTATGAATGAGTGAATGTAATACATATATAAAGAGATTAGTGAAAAATAAATAAAAATTTTAAATAAAAACTATTTTGCCTACGCAAACAATCGTTGGCAAAAAGTATTTGAAACGCTAAAAAATTACTTTTTGTCGAATCATCTTATGCATTGCGAAAGAGTACATTTTTGCCAACGTCACCATTAGCTGGCAAAAATGTCACAATACTTTTATTTTTAATCACTTTTGTCGACGCATTAAGTAATTACCGACAAGTATTTAATATTTTTACCAATGCAACAATTTGTTGCTAAAGCCTAATATTTGCCGATGCATTTTTTTTTGCGTCGATAAGCACTTTTCTCGACCCACATTCGTCGATGCCTTACCGACGCAAGGGTTTGCGTCGGAAAAATGTTTTACCAACTCAGTTACGTTTTTGCTGACAATTTTTGTTGTGTCGGGAAAATTACTTTTTGTTGTAGTGATATAACGATTATATATGATTAGTATTATAAGTAAATAAGTTATGAAATAACAGTATTATATATTATTTTTTAGAATGCTGTAAGAGTTCGAATATAGTATTTTAATGTTAAGAATATAAATAATAAAGTTAATCCTGTTTCTGACAGCTTAAGCTTTTAGATGAGTCGATGATAAACAATCTAATATGGTATTAGAGCAGATAATGAATTATCTTCTCCAATCTCATTGTCTACCAAATAATTAAAAAAAAAGTTGTACATGTTTAGCCGACTTATGAAGCAGAGTATGGCTACACGTGAGCGGCGTGTTGATGGTATAAATAATAAAGTTAATTATCTCTCTAACAACTTAAGCTTTAAGATAAGTTAGTAAATAGCAATCTAATATATAAAAATTAGTGTTTTAATTTAATTTTTTGACTTTTTATTTTTTTTGCTTTTTTACCAAATAGGCTAAGTTGACTTTTTATTTTTTATTTTTGCTAAAAGCAAAAAATAAGCCAAGTTGCCAATTAAGGCCTAAGAGTGAACTTAATAATTTTTATTAGTGATATTAAGAGTTTGTAGTAAGATTACTTAAAAAATTTAGGGTTAATTAATCTAGAGTCCTATTTTGATAATTTATTTGAGGATAGATCTCATACTCTGAACTGTTATCACACGAGATTCTTTTAATAATTTTTGGGACTTTTATTCCCTCAAAATGTTCTCTATGAAATTTGATATTATTTAATGCTCAACTAATTTTATTTTTAACGTTATAACACATTAAGAAATATATATGGAGATTTTATCATCCAATTTAATTTTAATTTCAGAATATCTCATGATTTTATGTTTGTTTCACATGTTATGGTAATATAATATAGTTGAAAATGAAATGCTCTATATGGCATTTTGAGTTTTGAATTTATGGTAATTATAAAGGATTCTAAATAGATGGAATCATATTGTATTACATTTTCAGTCAAAAATATTTTCATTACACAGATTTTAAAAACATATTGTATTACACAGTTCTATTACTTAAATTTTTGAGTTACAAGTTCTAGAGCGAAATTAATTTCATAAAATATCAAATATTCCTTATATGAAACTCTGTGTATTGTAGAAAATAGCACATCATGAAATAATCATTTCGCTGACTTGTTTACATTATAAACTATCTATTCTTGTTAGTCGTATCGTGGATTTGTTTGCATTATAAACTTTATGTTCTGCATTTCAAATGATTGGTGGGGAGTTAAATTGTAACCGTGTAGAAAAAAAAAATTTTAATTCGAAAATAGAATTTATTTTACCAAAAATGAGAATATTAATAAGGCTGCTCTGTTTGATAAATTACAACTTTTGATGTATGTGAATATGCCGACAACTTGTGAGAATATGAGAACATATTAAGATGACTTGCTTAAAAGTGAGAATATGTTAACATGATAAACAAGTAAGATTAAAAGTGAAAATATGTTAACATGATAAAATAAATTGTGATATACAGAATGAGTATATATTCATATTTTCTCATATGCCGACAACTTGTGAGAATATGATAAGACAACTTACTTAGAAGTGAGAATATGTTAACATGATAAAACAAACTGCGATAAAAAGTGAATATATGTTAACAGGATAAAACAAATTATAATAAACAAAATTAGTATATGTTCATATTTTCTTATATAAGTAAGATTTGATATTTTCTAAAAGTGATTTTGCTACCGAACTTATAATTCGAAAAATTTGTGTAATGGAACAATATAATATAATATGTTTTCGAAATCTGTGTAATGAAAATAATTTTGGTTAAGAATGTAATACGATATGATCCCATCTATTTAGGATTACTTATTACCATAAATTCGAAATTCAACATGTCATATAAAACATTCTGTTTTCCTATATTATAATACCATAACCTGCTGAAACAAATATAGAATCATGAGATATCCTAGAATTGAAATTAAATGGGATGATAAAGTCTCCATAAATATTTATTAACAGATGTTATAACGTTAGAAATAAAATCAACTGAGTATTAAATGATATCAAATTTCATGGATAATATTTTGAGAGTATAAAAGTTTCAAAAATTATTAAAAGGATCTCGTAGGGTAACAATTCAGAGTATAAGATCTATTTTCAAATATATTTCTAAAATAGAATCCTAAATTAAATCACCCCAAAATTTATTGCGTTATTACACTTAATAATTAAAACTTTATTCATCAATATTTAAAGGTGATATTATAATTTAACTATATTCAAAGTGAATTTACGGCCCTATTGCCAATTAATTTAAAAGGTAGTTTTTATTTTTTGTTTTTTTGCATTTTTTGAAAGAAAATATAAATTTGATTCTAAATAGGTTGTTTAGTAAATTAGCTTTTAAGTGAAATTTTTTTGCAACTGATTGTTCGGATAAAAAAATTATTTTATATTTTTTATTTAAATTATATAATTTTATTTTTTATATAATTAAAAATAATCATTATATACAATTGATAATGATAATAAATAACGATGATGTGTCACTATAAAAAAAAAAAAAAAATTACATTGTGTATCTCACTTATTATATGTAAATAATCATTATTTTTTTTTGCCTTTTATTACCAAACAACTTAGTTAATTTTTTTTTTGTCTTTTTAACGAAAAAGCGAAAATCTAGCACAACCAATCATGGCTTAAATACGAGTAACTGCTACTGAGTCTATAAATAAGACCCTACGGCTCCTTCCTTTCCATCTGCCTTCTTATTAACTCCTAGTTTCAGTGGAGAAGCCATAGGAAAGTGATCATCATAGCAGAGAGAGAGAGAGAAAAAGAAAAAGCTGCAGAGAAGAAATGGCTTGGATTTTTAGTTCTCAAGACTTTCTCTCTCTAAAGCCCCGTCTCTCTCTAAAATTCCCTCCCATTTTTCATTCCTCCCCAAAGGCCCATCTTTCATATTCCATTGCTTCTTCTGCAATGTCCACCAGCTCCAAGTGAGTTTTCTGTTATTATTGTCACTCTTTTCTTCCTTTGATGAACAATGGACCCATTAAAGTTTATTGTGGATCCCACTTATTTTATTTAATAACACACATATACATACGATGAACTGTGCAGTGTTTTATGCACTGTGTTGTTTTGCATCAAATAAAGTAAGAACTCTTTTCTTCGTTTAAGGAACAATGGGTCCAAGTAGGTGATGAGTTCATATGTTTTTACATTGAATAAAGTTTCTATGGAGTGTTTATTGTTGTTTTGCAGTAGCAGCTTTTATTTTTAATTTTTTATATGAGAAAATGTGTCGAAGTGTTTGGTATAGCTTATATTTTTCGTTTTTTGACACAGAGTAAGATTTAAAAAAAAAACGTTTTATGAAAAGTACTTTGAATTTGTTCTTTTTAATAGTTGAGTTTTAAGGTAAATTTAATCACAATTGCCTCTTTCATATTCTATTTCGGTAGCAGTTTTTATCTCTTTTTTGTATTAAGAAAAGTGCCGGAGTGTTTGTTATAGGTTTTGCTTTTCTCATTGAATCAAAACTATTTAAAAATAATAATTTATGAGAAACCCTATTAATTTTGCTTTTTTGCCAAACAACTTTGTTAAGTTTTCTTTTCTTTTTTTTTTATTTTTTATTTTATTTTTTATTTTTAACGAAAAAACGAAAATCTAGTGCAACCAATCATGGCTTAAATACGAGTAACTGCTACTGAGTCTATCAATAAGACCCTACGGCTTTCTTTCCTTCCCATCTGCCTTCTTATTAACTCCTAGTTTCAGTGGCGAAGCCAGAGCAAAGTGATCATCATAGCACACACAGAGTGAGAGAGAGAGAGAGAGAGAGAGAGAGAGAGAGAGAGAGAAAACTGCAGAGAAGAAATGGCTTGGATTTTTAGTTCTCAAGACTTTCTCTCTCTAAAGTCCCCTCCCTCTCTAAAGTTCCCTACCATTTTTCACTCCTCCCCAAAGGCCCATCTTTCATATTCCATTGCTTCTTTTGCCATGTCCACCAGCTCCAAGTGAGTTTTCTGTTATTATTGTTACTCTTTTCTTCCTACGATGAACAATGGGTCCATTTAAGTTCATATGTTTTTGCATTCAATAAGTATATACACAGTGTTTAGAATATTGCATAAAATAATGCATGAGTATGTGTTGGTGTTATTTTCTTGTACTTTTAATTTGATCTTTTTAGTAGTTGAGTTTCAAGGTAAATTTATTCACAACAGAGTGTTTGCGTCTTTTATGTTGTATTTCGGTAGCAGTTTTTATCCCTTTTTTGTATTAAGAAAAGTGCCGGAGTTTTTGTTATAGGTTTTGCTTTTCTCTTTGAATCAAAACTATTTTTAAAAAATTAATTTATGAGAAACCCTATTTTAATACTTTAGAGTTTGGCTTTTGTACCAAAAAAACTCACTATTTCATTTTTGTCTATGTTCGATGGTCTGCTTTTCTAGTGATAATATATTTTAGGATAAATTATACTTATCTCTTTTAAGATTTTTGACAAAAAACAGATAACTCTGTGTGGTTTCTGAAATGACACTAACCTTCTATTTAATTTAATTTTTGCACCATATTAGTTCAATTATCAAATATTGGTTAGTACTTAACAGAAAAACTGTTTTACAAATTAAAAAATAATAAACTATTTTAAAAAAACAAACTTTTCTTCAAACATAAAATAAAATGATTCTCAGACTAAGAAAATAAATTGTTTTTCAAATTAAAAAAGAATAAACTCTTTTTTTAAAACTAAATAAAAGTAAACTTTTTTTTTTCAAGATAAAATAATAAATTGTCTTGTTAATAAAAAATTAAAATTGTTTTTTCTAAAAAGCTAAAACTGTTTTACTAAAAGAAATAAATTTTTTTTCTAAAAAACAGTAACACTGTTTTTTAATAAAAATAAAAATTAAATAATTTTTTTTCTAATTATAAACAAAAAACTGTTTTATAACTAAAAAATAAAATATTATTTTCTAATAAAAAAATATACATTATTTTTTGACAAAAAATGAGTAAATTGATTTCTATATAAAATAATAATAATAAAATGTTTTAAACACAAAAAATAATAATCTGTTTTTCTAATATAAAAAAAGATATAAACCGTTTTTCAAATAAAATTATAATATGTTTTCTAATATAAAAAATAAAAATGAACTTGGTTTTCAAACAAACAAAATAGTTGAAAAAAAGTTTTCTTTTTAGTTTTAAAAAAAAAATAATTTATTATTTTTTTATTTGTAAAACAGTTTTTTCGTTAAGTAGTAATAGATATTTGACGGTTAAAATAATTTAATATAAAAATTAAATAAAAAAAAATAATATCATTTCAAAAACTATAAAAATATATCTATTTTTGTTATAAAAAAAAAAAACTCAAAGAGTAGTCACTATAATTTACCCGATATTTTACTTTGTACATGCTCTAGCCCACTCTTTTGTACTATACACAGCAGCAAGAATTCTTATTCCTATTCTGCACATTGGTCTAAAAAAGTCAATAAGCTTTTTTGGAGGTATTTTTTTTGTGTTCTATAAATTTTTTTATATTTTTGAGTTTAATTTGTTTTATTTGTAATGTTCTTTGTGGTGTGATAAATCTAAAAATTATGCTCGTTTGGCATAAATTATTGCTCTACATCAATGCACACATCATTTAGCGTGTTTGGAATAGTTTTTACTTTTTTTAGTTGACTTTTCTTAGTGTTAATTAAAATGAATAAATTTTTTAAATTTCTATTATTACGATCAAAATAAGAAATTAAAATATTTTTTAATTAAAAACATTCAAATAAGAACAAAAAGTCACTTTAAAGCTCTTATAAAGGTTTTTTTTTGGGTTTTAACGGACATTTTTCAACTCATTAATGCCGTTATAAAGCTTTTTTTGGGGTTTTAACAAACTTTTTTCAACTTAAATCAAAACTGCCACACTCTTTAGCTGCCACACTCTTTAGATTCGTTTTTGTCACGACCGAAAAAAAAAAAGTAACTTTAATAAAAAAAAGCTTGTCTGGACATATTCTTGACTCTTGAACACTAAGTGCAAAATAAGGGTCTTTGTGAGGGCTTCTCCAAAATATTTTATTTTTTATTTTTTAATGTTTTTGTATTTGTGTTAATTTTTTTTTTATTTTTTTGATTCCTTTCATCACTAATAATCTAAAATATAAAATTTGCTTTTAAAAAACTAGTAAGTACGATTTTAAAAAAATTAAACAAATGTAGTTGGGTTAGATAATTATTAATATTAAATAATTCTTTTAAATATTAACTTAGCGGCTAGATAGAAATTCAAAAAATTTAACAAATTTCTAACCCATCATCTTTTTCTAAATTTAGGGAGCTTGACAATATAAACCAAGCTTTTATAGCTCACAAGCCACGTTCTCACATAACCCATTCTATGCTGCCGGAAAAGTTAGAGATCTTCAAATCCTTAGAAGGTTGGGCGGAGAAGAACATGTTGCCTTACCTAAAACCAGTAGAAAAATGTTGGCAACCACAACAGTTTTTGCCGAATCCTACATCGGAAGAATTTTGGGAGCAAGTAGAGGAGCTGAGGAAGAGGGCAAAGGATCTTCCTGATGACTTTTTTGTGGTGTTGGTCGGAGACATGATCACAGAAGAAGCACTTCCAACGTATCAATCCATGCTTAATACTTGGGATGGAATTCGGGATGAAACGTGCTCAAGCCTCACACCTTGGGCGATTTGGATAAGAGCTTGGACGGCTGAAGAGAATAGGCATGGCGATCTTCTCAACAAATACCTATATCTTTCTGGTAGAGTTGATATGCGACAAATCGAGAAGACTGTGCAATACTTGATTGGATCTGGAATGGTAAGTTTCTTTTAGGATTTTAAATTCCAATATCGATCTAAAAATGTATAGATATTAGTGATACAACTATTAATTGCTATTGAATAGTATCGATCAATACAGAGAATCCTTACCCGCATTGTCCAAAAATATTCACAAACGCATGAATAATGTAGGGAAAATAATATCTTACCACATATTTGAGAAGGAACACAAAATTTTAATTTAGTGGTAAATGTTTTCTATAAAAAAGATCTTAAAGGGTGAATATGACATTTTAAAAATAATAATTTTGACAAATTTTGATTAGATACTAATATAAAATTAAATTATGTTCTTTCAAAACTTAGCTCATTGATCTAGTCATAGGTCAAATGCAATCACTTCGCTTAACAGGTGAGACAGACTTTCAGCCATTTGGAGAGCCAATGAGGAAAATAAAAACCAGTGATATATGTATCGTTGTTATACTGCTTAGGCACAGCGTAGAATAACATTTTTTATATGAATTTTTTTTTAGTAAAATTTTTTTATATTAATTCAAGTTATGATATTTTTTAGAATTTTCTCATTACAATAAATCATAAAAGAGAGCCTTTACACCAAAAAATTAAAAGCATAACTATTTTTATTTTTATTTTTATTTTAAAAGAGAGCCTTTCATACAATAAATAGTTATGCTTTTAATTTTTTTTTATTATGATGAATTAAGAAAATAAAAAAATTAGCCCAAAAATTTAAAAAAATTGCCACTAAAAAACAAATCCAAACAGAGCCTTTACACTTGTAAATCTTTTGATTTTCTTTTCTCACAGGATATTCAAACAGAGAACAACCCCTACCTAGGGTTCATTTACACATCATTTCAGGAGAGGGCGACTTTCATTTCTCATGGCAACACAGCAAGGCTGGCCAAGCATTACGGCGACACCAACTTGGCTCG
>JAOTRH010025557.1:0-21619 GCA_034768845.1 Heliamphora exappendiculata | reverse complement strand
CCCTTGAAACCTCTGCTTTTTCTCTAGTTTTTTTTGGGGGGGGTGGGGGGTGGGGGGGCTCGGGACTTGGCTTTTAGCTATCGAGTAGTGGATTCTTGCTATTTACACTGAGGGTTACGCGTTCATTTGGATGGAATCTCATTTTGACGAGGTTTGCATTTTGAGGCGTCGAGTTTTTGACTCAACGAGGTGGGATCCTAGACTGTTATGTCTCAAAAGGGTGCTACGTGTAATCGTATGTGCTTTTGCTGTTTTAAAATGCATACAAAGTTGGTTTATGTTTCAAAAAGTTGAGTTTTGGTTTAAAATCATTTTTGGTTGTTTTGAGTTGGATGAAACAGAATTTGTGGCATTTCTTTTGGTGTTTCTTTGTGGTTTTGGGCTTGTGTATGTTCGAGGGTATTAAAAGGGAGTTTGGATGCTTCAATTTTGGGATTGGGGAGTTGATTCCGTAACTAGGGTTTCATTTTCGCCGTGGTCTATTCGACTGGACTGGGTGGTTCAGTCGACTGAGTCGACAGTAGGGTGATCCAGTCGACTGGGAGTGGTGATCCAGTCGACTAACCTGGGTTTGAGTTTTTTTGTGTTTTTTCAGTAGCTTTTCAGTTAACTGAATTATGGGGTTCAGTCGACTGATGTCCTGTTATGGTTGTTTTGTTGTTTTGGTGGGTCGTGTGGTGTCTTTGGGAGTTTGTTTATATTTTGTTGTCGTCCTCGAGGGTGTGGCATTGGAATTTTGGAATATATTTCAAAAATATGGAAATTCAAAGATGTTTATAAAAATATTTTAACATCTTAAAAACTAACTTTTGAAAATCTAATTTTTATTGAAAATAGAGTCACTACTTAGTTTTTGAGAAAAATAAAAAAAATTAAAAATGATTACTGGTCTTGAAAACATTTAACCAGAGAAAATAGTTCGGGGGCTAAGGTACAAATCAGGGAAGGTGTTAGGCACCTCGTTTATCTAACCGTAGGGTTAGTCTCTACTAATTATATTTGATTCTTTAATAGAATCTCTCAAATACATACAAATAAAGAATATGGAGTCAAAGATAACATTCAAAATTAAATATGAAAAATACATAACATATGTACATAGCAGTCCAAATAAAATCAATATTAAAATAAAAATCTTAAATCCTATAGCATACAATTTCTAACTAAAGAATACATGAAATACTCCCACATGCAATATCCACAAAAATGACCTAAACTATCACACTATGCATAAAATAATAAAAACATGCTAGAAGTTACTAAAACGACCTAAATATGAATTTGCTACAAAAATGAGCTAAACAATTTATAACACTAAACTAATCATGCATATCCTTAAACTATCAAAAGCATAATCAAAATAAAAACATGTGAAATTTTTACATTAAAAGTTTACCAAAATGATGGAACCTAATAAAAAAATTTTACAATAAAAAAATGTTTAAAGATTTGAAAGAAAAAGAAATAAAGGAAAAGCTTTACAAAAGAAAAATTATGCCAAAATAAGGAGATTTTAGAAAATGCTATTAGACTATTAAAACAAAACTAACTATTCACACATTTTATATTTTAAATCAAAAGAAAAATAAAAAAAATAAAATGAACAAATGAGTTTTAATTATTAAAAGACTCTTTTGTGATTCTTTTTTGGTTTAATAATATGAATGAAAGAAAATAAGTGTCATGAAAATAAAATAAAGTTATATAAAAAAAAATGGTGGTTTATACTAAATACTATTATTAAGAGCAAAGAAACACTAATACTAAAAGAAAATAAAAAGGGAACATTATAAGAAAATTTAAAACTAGTGATAAAAGAGAAGAAAAAGAAATAAAATGCTAGCAAAAGTAATTATATTAACATTAAAAGAAAAGAAAAAGATAAAAAAGAAAAGCTAAAAAAAAAAATATTAAACTAAAAAAAAAATAAAGTGGAACATTAGTATTAAAGAAAACAAAATGAGACTTAAAAAGAAAGGAAAAAAATTAAAATTACACTACATGGAAAGTAAAAAAAAAATAAAAATTACATTACAAGAAAAAAAAAATAAGGCTACACTATATGGAAAAGAAAATAAAAATAAAAATTACATTACAAGGAAAAAAAGAAGATAGGAAATAAATGAAAAAATTTTAAACTAACACTTAAAAGAAGAGAATATTAATATTATAACAAAAGAAAAGAAAAGAATATTAGAAAAATAAAAAAAATTAAATACAACTATTTAACTAAAATGAGAAATATAGTATTAATTATTATATTCACATAAATGTAAGTACATTATGATAATAATTAACAACACTAACATGTTGTAATTGCCAAAATATATTATCACTACTTTGATGAATGAATTAAAGAAAAAGATAATGTGCTTAGTGTGGATGTGTAAACTAAGTAATTAATTAAAAAGATTAAACTAAATGAAGCAATTTACACAATAAACATGATTAATTACATAAATAAAAAAAATGCACAAATTGAAATTGAAAGTTAACCCGATCACTCCAATAGAAAGGAAATAAAGTTTAGAAGAATCGATGATCCAAACGAGTTACCTAGATTGCCGGAGAATTCTCAAGTCGGGAATGTGCTTCAACGGTCTACTCCTCGGGTGGTGATCCAAGTGAGGCTTCAATGTAGGCGTCGGGGGTTTGGATCTCGGTATCTCGGCAAGATTTCGGCGTCGAGACTTGAAATTGCTCAGCAACTCGGCAGAATTTCTCTCATTAAACCTCTCACTAATTTTCTGTTCTGAAAAATGTATCAGGGGTACGGTATTTATAGAGTTCTTTAACCAATGAGATGTTGCCTTGTTTTAGGGCATGTCATGCCAATTGGAGTTAGCAGTCACTATAATGTAAGCTAGTGGTCGCCATGTTTTTGAAGAGTTCCACAAAGTTGGCGATCGCCAGGTTAGAGGTGGTGGTCGCCACTTTTGGCTAAGATTTTCAAGAGGTTCCATTGACGGTCGCCACAATGAATATGGCGGTTGCCTTACCTGGATAGCAAGTTTTGAAGGATCGACAAATTTTTTTTGGTTTGAAGGTTTCGGGTTCAAATACTGAGGTTGGATCTCTTCTCGAGGATCGAACTGAAGCACTATTCCATATGTCTTCATCATCGAATTCACCTAAGATTAGACGGGGTTAAATTGGGGTGTCTACAGTTGCCCTTCTTTGATATAATTTGCGTAGCAACGCGTAGAGCAAGTTATATTGAAGATCTAGAGACAACATCCATTTGACCGAGCCGTCAATCCTAGGCCACAAACACACAAGCATGCATATAATGTTGGTTATACTCAAATTTTTATCGAGCTACCCACGTACCCCATTTTGCTAGCGATCAGGCCTGAACGTAGTTCATGGGGTAAAATGCAACTATGTAAGGTAAGAAATATGATGCATGACAAGTATAGTGTAATGTAGACATGCGAGTCAATTTAAGGTCATGAGGAAGACCGACGAGTCAGGTCATGAGGAGGACCAACGAGTTAGTTTAAGGTCATGAGGAAGACCGACGAGCCAGTTTAAGGTTATGAGTAGGACGGACTAGTCAATTTAGGGTCATAAGGAAGACCGAAGAGTCAGTTTAGGGTCGTGAGAAGGACCAACGAGTCAGTTTAAGGTCATGAGGAGGACTGATCAGTTTAGCGTCATGAGGAGGACTGACGAGTCAGTTTAGGGTTATGAGGAGGACCGGCGAGTCAGTTTAGGGTAATGAGAAAGTCAGTTTAGGGTCATGAGGAGGACCGGCGAGTTAGTTTAAGGTTATGAGGAGGAATGACGAGTCAGTTTAAGGCCATGAGGAGGATCGACGAGTCAGTTTATGGTCATGAGAAAGTCAGTTTAGGGTCATGAGAAGGACCGACGAGTCAGTTTAGGGTTGTGAGGAGGACCGACGAGTTAGTTTAGGGTCGTGAGGAGGACCAGCAAGTCAGTTTAAGGTCATGAGGAGGACCGACGAGTCAAACATCAAACTATTACGTCGAGTTAAGACCTAAAAATTCGGGACGAGGTGAGGGATAAAAAAAAATTTGAAAGTCAAGTTACGACTTCTAACTACTCATATTGAAAAGGATAATCGCGAATTAATTGGTTGAGTTAAAACCTAAAAATTCGAAACGGAACGCGAATTAAAAGCCAAGTTACGGTTTAAAACTAGATTTATCAGAAGGAGAGAATACCACAAAAAGATAAGAATTTAAAACACAATTATTTTTAGAATCAATTCTAAGTACATAAAAATTTTCTCAAAATATTTTTAAGAAACACCTGAGATTATAAAATTATTTTTTAAAAAGTTCTAAAGATCATTTTTAGAAGAACGCACACACTAAATAAAAAATTTTAAAGAAAAATAATTAAGGATTAATTTTGCTAAGGAGAAAATAATCTATATTAATAAAATAGATGTACACAAAGAAAATAAAATGCATGTAAATAATAAGATAAATAAAAACATACATTAAAAGCCCCAAATTACCCCTCTTAAACCCCAAAACGTCATAATGACAAACTGACCTGACGCGACCTTTGGCAACCTGGCGGTCGCCAAGCCCAAACCCCTCTGGCACGGCGACCGCTGGGTAAAAACCCTTCCAAAATGGCAGTCGCCATGTGACGTTTGAAAAATATAGCGGTCGCCAACATTTTATATGGCGGCCGCCAACTCGAGGCGCGTATATGGTCTTCCAGGCGCGTGGTTTTTCTTCATTCGCGCATCATTCTTCTCTCTTTCTAGCTTCTATTATCTCATAACTCTCTCAAAACTTTTAAGCCTTCTCTTGCTTTTTCCTTGCTTCTTTCTGCTTCAAACGATGTTCACACTACTTTTTGTGATCCCTTTTCTCTTTATGGTAGGCCAGGGCCAGGGAGACGATAACATGGGGGCATGACAAGGCCCCTCCGCTGCTGGGAGTTCTTCTATGGGGACTCTTAGGGTACACCCGCTAGTATTCCTGCTTGCGGGGTCACTACCACGCAGTCCACTGCTGCGATGGAAGCCCTTGTTCTCGAGGCAGAGCGTGCCTCCCACTAGGCTGCCGAGGCGGAAGCACGAGCAGCTGCCGAGGCACAGGCTGCTGCTGATGTTGCTGCTGAGGCCGCTGTGGCCGATTTCTTTGATCCTGATGTTGGAGAGGGTCATTCGGCGCCCTTCAACCCGCATACTTAAGCTCCACTACCCCATCGCGTATTTCCACGCAGGATGAGATGCTACGAGCCTCCCATCGAAGTGGTTGCTGCCGATGTTCTTCTACGGGAGCCTGACCACCATATTTCTCCCCAGCGACCTTCGGTATGTACCTTATCCTTACTGTTTTAATACCAAAGCATTATATGTCAAACGTAGACGCATGCCTAGGATCCCCTATGTGGTGATTTAATATGATGATGAATGATGATTTATTTTGATGTGTTGATGAATGATTTTGATAATGTGGATGACGATTGATGGGGTTTGAATTTAACTTAGGTACCTTTGCATTGGAGATTAAAACCGTAGGGACACCAATGATTTGAACAAACAATGAAAGAAAATGGCGATTATTTTAATGAAATCACAAAATAAAAGACTTGAATTTTTTTTTTAGGAAAAAACATAAAAAATTAAGGGGGTTTTTTTTTGTTTTGTTTTTGGGGCATGGAAATTGAAGATGTAATTTCTATCAAAAATCCTAAAATTAGAGGCAATTTTGTTAAAAATTTCTAAATAAAGCAAATTTTCAAAAAAAATCACAAACTCTAGAAATTTAAGGGGTATTTTTAAAAAATCAAAAAAATTAAAATTTTTTTTGGGAATCCTTAGAAAAAATTTTTTTGGAAAGAATCTGAAAAAATTGAAGCAAATTTTAAGAAAAATCATGAAATTTTTTTAGAAATTTTTAGAAAATTTTAGAAATTTTAGAAACTTTTAAGGAAGATTTTTGGAAAATCATAGGAGAATATTTTTAAAAAATCCTAGAAAATTTAAGAAAATTTTTAAAAAATCCTAGAAATCTTTTAAAAAATAATATTAAATTTTTTTAATGAAAATCCTAGAAATTTTTAGGAAGATTTTTTTTATATTATTATTATAGAAGATTGGGGCAAATTTTTTTAAAAATTCCTAGAAAATTAATCCTAAAAGGTTATGGTAAAATGGGCAAAGCACAAATATCAGAGGGAAGAGTGTTTTTTTTATTGGAAAGAATGAGTAACACAAAATGATAGAGATTTGTCTGGCGTGCCAAGGCTTTAGGGTTCCTAGTCTTTTACTAGAATGTGCAAAAACTCAAGAATTGTCACTTACACACGAATCAAGGGTTAGAAAGATTTGCCTGGTTTACCAGGGCTTTAGGGTTCCTAGTCTTTTATTAGGGCGTGCAAAAATCAGAGAATCGTCACTTACACACGAACCTAGAGTTATGAAGATTTGCCTGGTTTACCAGGGCTTAGAAAGGACCGAAGGGTCATCACTTACTCACGAACCTAGAGTTGGGATGCCTGGTTTTTCTCGGGCTTAAAAACACCGAAGGATCATCACTTACACACAAACCTAAGATTTTTTATTGCTTTTGATTATTTGCAGTACGTTTCATATGTTTGATTTGCTCTTTATGTTCCTTCTATTTGCCTTTTCTTTTCAGGTTGGTCACTATGTCCGTGGCTTTGGAGGTTTTGCCTCTAGAGAGGTGTTGGAGTGGAATGATGCCCTCCTTACTCCTAGCTGGGCTTATATTGATGTCTCTGGCTTTACTCGATTCAGGCCCCTGATGCCCTGGTGGAGCGGTGGTGGGATACTACAAACACCTTTCATTTTACTACCTTCGAGGCCACTCTGACGCCTCTGGACTTCGCACTCATCACTGGTATCTGGGTTGGGGGAGCCCATACTTCGTTTGACTCGTCCATAACCCAGTCGACCGACGCATTATTGTACTTCCCTGGAGCTATCCCTACGCAGATGGATTGCGATCGGGTCTGGTATACCTAGTTTTTTGAGCAGTTCTGACATTTTCACTACTCCGAGCCTCGGCACTACGAGTGAGTCGCCCGGGGTTTTCTGATGTTTATGTTCGGTACCTCCTTGTTTTCAAACAAGGAGAATACCATTCATTTGCATTAGTTGGGCGCCCTGGCTCGTTTGGACCGGGTTGCTACTTATGACTGGGGAGGAGCCGCTCTCGCTACACTCTACAGCTTCATGTGAACTCTGACCTGGTTCCCCTCGGTGCTCAGCATCGGGGGATACTAGAGAATCTAGGAGGTATGGTTTAGTTTCTATAGTTCTCTATTCATTTTTTTTATCTGTTATGGCTTGCTGACACCTTTTCCTTTGCAGCTGTGGACATATGAGTTCCTCGGGCTTCACATCCCGACGAACTCCTCAGCGGACGCATCAGTCATTCCCTGAGCAGCCCCGTGGCCCCGTGGGCTAAAGGGGAAGAAGACTAGGGGAAGGATATTGATCACTTTCGAGTTTCACTGGACCGGCTAACTCCTGACCAGGTATCATTTTCGCTACTCTTTGTATCATATTGTACTGCATTATACTATTTCTATTCTTTCCTGCTATGTACTCTGATCACTGTATTCTGTTCACTGATCATTATACTGCACTGCATTTATTGATTACTATATATTGCTCTGTTCACCGTACTCTGCAAGTTCACGGGGATGTTTGGCAGGAGTAGAGAATCAGGCTGGCGCAGACCTGATGCGCAGTCGAGATATCGCTTATAGGTAGATCCTGTTGGAGAGTCCATTTGGACGAGAGTACTATCTAGGAGAGCTAGTGATTTGTCAGTCGCTCGGCCTGGATCACTTTTGGATCCCAGTGGTTCCTCCGACCTGTATGCGCTAGACCGATCATTTAAGCAGGGTCGATTTACTCCTAGAGCTGGTGGGGATTTCAGCTGCTGAGCTGCTGGTAGCGGAGGGGGATTACACCGCTTGGGCCTAGGCTCATCTATTGGGTCCATTAGGGCCTGGCCCGGCTGCTCCAGGTGGCAGGAGGCGAAGACATATGCCGGAGGCTGCTGATGCTGCTACTGCTGCTGGAGGAGTTGGGGTTGTTGAGGTTCCTTGGACGGTGTCGTCCTTCATAGCCGGGTATCCTTTTGATATCCCCATCTCGGTTCCTCTGGCTCTGGAGTTTCGACCATAGCATGCTCAGGTTTGACTCTCTTCTCACTATCTCCTTTTCGTCTTTCTTCATTCGTAGACCACTCAGTTCTATATTATTTCTTGACAGGCGGATCAGGCTTGACTGGATCGTCTCATGCTGGTGGTGAGCGACATGCGGACCCTTATCCGCCAACAGGATGCAACCTTTCGTGTAGCTGGGGTTCCATTCGTTCCTTTGCTAGTAAGTATCTCTTCCTTTGTCTTGTCATTACCTTTGTCTTGTCATTATATTTTGTACTTTATTCTTACGCTTGCTTCTCTTTTCCAGGCACCAGTAGCTGCCACTGGAACAGTACCTCCACTGGCTCCTACTCAGCCTTTTGCTCTTGTCCCATTTTCAGCACGAGGTTGTGGGTCCCGTGTCACTTGTTGAGCACGTCTCTGAGGATCTATTTCATCTGCTCGAAGCTGATCCAGGGTTGTATCTTCCTCCTCTGGCAGCGACGATGGTGACGACTTTGATAGACTCTTCGAGGATGACAGCTCGAAGGAGGCTGGTCCTTCTTTCCGTCGAGTTCGCCTGAGGCATGAGTGAGAGAGAGAGAGCCCCCCATTTTACTTTTAGATACACTTTATTTTGATGGGCCTACGTGCCCCAGTTTGATACACTTATGAGCTTCCGTGCCCTTGTTTACCATTTTATTGGGCCTGGATGGCCCGATTACATTTTGAAACATTCTACCACTTTTGATGCGTTTTGGGCCTTTGCGCAATTTATTACTTGATATTCATCCACTATTTCATTTACTGCTCAAATTGTCATGGATGCGTAATACAAATGTCAAGATTTATACAGAATGCAGAAACCATAAACTGATACATGCTTGCCACCTTTAAATATGGCGGTCACCAGTGTTAACATGGCAGTCACCATTTTCCCAAAATGCTGACATGGCGGTCGCCAGTTATAACATGGCGGTTGCCAGGTCAAAGGGATGATGCCACTGTACTATGCTTTTTAGAGTTGGCGGTTTCCAAATCCAAGGTCGCGGTTGCCACATTGAACGTTCCTTTTGCTGAAATTTTGATTTTTTGCCTTTTTTGCCTCATAAATACAACCCTGGAGGCCCCATTTTCTGTTACTCCAACATAGATGGCTTCTTCTTTTTCGGCATGGATTGAGGCATTTTCCCATATCGAATGTTTAAACTTTGCCCCATTTGGCCTTAATGCTCTTTTCTCGTTGAGGGCTGTGAGGGTTAACAGATCTTTATTGGTAGCTGCTGCACAGCTGTGGGATCCGCAGTCTCACGTATTTTAGTTTGGCCTTGAAGAACTCTCTGCCCCACTATGGAGGAGTTTGCTGCTATTTTGGATTTAGCCCCACGAAGCTCCGTTGCTGTTCCCACTTTCTTTCTCTCGACTCGACAGCAGGTGATATAGCTTTGTGGTCTATCTAAGATGGAGGCCTCTCTTCTGACACAGGACGACTATCTCGACATACCTTGGATCATTGATAGATTTTGTCCTACCAGTGACCTTAGTGACCTCGACTTTCAGCTGCGGCGATGCTATGCACTTTGCTTCTGTCTTCTTGCCCAGTATTTTCTTGTCCCTTCTGATGGGCGGGTTAGTTGCACCCTGGTTGACATTGCTGGTCAGATGTGGATGGGGAGGGATTTCGTGCCACTTGTTTTAGTTGAGACACTGCTGGGTTTAGATGCTGTTCATTGTGGTGAGACCACCACCTTTGCTGGCAGCCCTTTACTCTTCACCAAACTTTTTGCCACACTACAAAGCTTTTCTCTTACTATTCTAACTTTTGCTGCAGATTTGGTTGATGGAGAAGGTAAATCTTGTGCAAAAACAACCCACAGATAGATATAGGCCTGATTATTTCCTTTACCGCCCCTGTTATCAAATATGCGATACCGAGACAGCCTAGCGACATATCTCTCATCCCTGACTGGCACAGATATCACCTGGCAGTGCCCCTGGTGGTGGATCCCTGCTATGACTCTGACTACTATGGATCACCCTGGCGTCTTACTAATTAGTCTTCATCAGACTACCTTCTATTATCCACATAGGATCATGCGGCAGTTCGGGCGAAGCCATATTATTTTTCCCAGTATTTGAGGTCGTCTATTTTCTTCTGTATTGCGGGTTCCATTTCTAGTACAGTATCAGGATGCTTGGCCTTCTCATTCACGTATGGAGATTCAGGAGCTACAATGTCCCAAGCTTTCTGCTGAATACATGACATGGCTGATGCAGACTTGGGAGAAGAAGGATAAGGAACAAGGAAAACAAGAAGCAAAGAGGAGGAGGATTTGAGGCCTCCTGCTCTGTTTTAAAGATTTCATAGATTTTCTCTTTTATTTATAGAGTTTGGGACTTGCGTGCCCTCCCTTTAAAAACTTTGTAGCTCTAATTAAAGTATGAGAAACTCCCACTTTATGCTTAGAATGGTTTGACTTTATCCAAAGTTTGAACGACTTTATTATCAGAATTCAAAGATAAATTTGTATTGGCCTTACTCGGGTTCAAAATGGTTTAAAACACAGAATGTGGCTGGACTTCTCAAAAGAAGCTGCCTACGTATGCCAAAAAGATGAAATCTGGCCATAACGTAGTTCGGGCTCGATTTTTACTCAGGTATTGGCACTCTTCTTTTTGTGATGCCTTAACTTTTGCCAAGGTCGCCCTTTCGAATTTTCGGCCTTGCGAGTTGCTCTAACTTTTTGCCTGAGTTACCTTTTTGGTTTTAAATTTAGCGAGCTCTTATCTTATCTTTATTTTTACATCAAGGATAGTACTTTTTGAGTTGATCGATGTTAACTAGAGTGGAGAACACATTGCCATCCAAATTCATAATAATGACTGCACAACCGGTCATGATGGTTTTGATGAGAAACGGTCCGGACTAGTTTGGCTTGAACTTACCTCTCGGGTCAAAGATAGAAACTCTGATTTTCTTAAAAACCAAATCTCATTCTCAAAGGTCCCAGGTCTTGACCTTCTCATTGAACGCTCGAGCTATTCTCCTCTGGTATCCCTGTACATGAAACAGAGCTTACAACCTTCTTTCATTAAACAAGAGCAATTCTTCCATTCGATTCCTTTCCCATTTTGCTTTTGGAATACTGACCTCAGCTGTTACTCTTAGTGAGGGGATTTCCACCTCAATGGGAAGCATGGCTTCCATCCCGTATACTTGAGAGTATGGTGTAGTTCCTGTTGAAGTTCTGATCGACGTCCGGTATTCTCAAAGTGTAAATGGTAGATGTTTTGACTAATCCTTATGTGAGTTGATCATCTTTTGTAGGATTTTCTTGATGTTCTTATTTGCTGTCTCAGCTGCTCCATTGGTCTGCGACCGATATGGTGAGGACTTGTGAGCCACTATCTGGTATTCTTCGAAAAGATCCAAGAACTCTCCTTGAAAATACGAGCCATTATCTGAGATGACCTCATGGGGGACCCTGTACCAGCAAATGATGTTTTGCTTGATGAACTTAGCAACACGAGAAACTTTCAATACCGAGTAGGAGGCTGCTTCCACCAACTTGGTAAAGTAGTTAATGGCCACTAAAATGAACTCGTGCCCATTCGACGCCTTTGGTGTTACTCTACCAATCACATCGATGCCCCATACTGAGAATGGCCCTGGTGACGTTTGGTTATACAACTGAGACGGGGGAACGTGCATGAGGTTTGCATGAATTTGACATTTGTGGCATCTCCGCCCAAACTATATGCAGTCTGTCTCCATTGCCATCCAAAAGTATCATTGTCATTTGATTGTCTTGGCTAACATGTTTTCGCCCATGTGCGGCCCACAGACTCCTACGTAAATATCTTTCATTAATGCATGGCCCTCTTCAGTCTTGACACACAGCTTATTTACCCCAGAATACCCTCGTTTATACAGCCTACCACTGCAAATGACAAACTGTGCAAATAGTCTTTATATCGCCCTTTTGTCCTTTTTGCTGGCAAACTTAGGATATTCTCCTTTCTTTACAAAGTTTTGAATGTCAAAGTACCATGGAAGATCGTCAGTGCTTTCCTCGATTGTGGCCGTCATCTCGTATGCCAGTTTTCTCTTCTGTTCAATTATCAAAGGCCTCATTCAGACTCCAGGTGGTATGTTAATCATGGATGTTAAGGTGGCTAGTGTGTCGGTAAACTTTTTCTGCAGTCTTGGCACGTGGGTAAAGATTACTGATTCAAAACACGGTATCAGTTTCTCTAGCTCTTGATGATAAAGAATCAAGGTTAGGTTCCTGACCTTCCATTCTCCTCTTGCTTGTGAAACCACCAGTGCTGAATCTTTAATGACTTCCAACTTTCTTGTCCCTAATTCCAAGGCTACCTCCAATCTTGTTAAACATGCTTCATACTCAGCTTGATTGTTGGTCACTTCAAAATTGAGCTTCAATGACAAGGGGACGTGTGATTCGTCAGGAGTGACAAGGAGGACTCTTATTCCACAGCCATATTGATTGGATATGCCATCGAAATATAGAGTCCACTTGTCATCTCTGACTTTCATCAGCTGTTCATCAGAAAACTGAAACTCTATGTCTTCGCCTCCTTCAATTGGTTGATTGGCCACAAATTTTGCCACTGCTCTGCCCTTGACTTACTTCCGGGTAACATATTGAAGATCAAATTCTGATAGCAACAGCAACCATTGTGCCAACCTTCCTGTCAATGCCGACATTTCAAACAGGTACTTCAACGGGTCCATCCGGGAGATGATATTTACTATGAAAGACAGCATGTAATTCCTTAGTTTTTGGGAAGCCCATACCAAGGCCCAACATGTCTTTTTCAGTGGTGTGTACCGTATTTTTGATCCTGTCATCTTCTTACTTAGGTAATAGATAGCCTTTTCAATTTCAGTTTCCCCCTCTTGTGCCAACATACATTCCATAGCCGAATCAGTTACTGACAGATAGAGAATCAATGGACTATCGGGTTCGGGGGGAGCTAGAACAGGTGAATTTTGCAGATACTATCACACGACATCAAAGGCGTCTTGGTATTTTTGATCCTATTTAAACTCGACTCCTTTCTTTACCAGACGAAAGAGCGGCTCATATGTAGTTGTCAGTTTTGCGATGAATCGACTGATAACCTGTATTTTACCTAGAAAGCCCCTTACTTTTCGTTGGGTCTTTGGAGGAGGCATTTCTAAAATTTCTTTAATCTTTGAAGGATCAAATTCAATGCCTCGTTGTGTGATCATAAACCCGAGCATCTTTTCGGCAATAACTTCAAAGGCGCACTTTTGTGGATTGAGTCGCATCTTATATTTTTGAATCTTTTCAAAGAACTTTTGCAATGCTATGATGTGACCATCCAGGTCCTTTGACTTGACTGTCATATCGTCCACGTACACCTCGACCTCCTTTTGTATCATGCCATGCAGTAAAGTAGTGACAGCCCTCTGATAGGTTGCCCTTGCATTTTTCAAGCCAAATGACATTACACGATAACAATAGGTGCTCTAAGGTGTAGTGAATGTCGTCTTTTCTCTATCCTCGGGATCCATCAAAATCTGGTTGTGAAAAATCATCTTTCGAGCTAGCCTTGTTGAGTTCTCAAAAATCCACGCAGACTCAGATACGTCCGTCCTTCTTTAAAATCGGCACGATGTTGGCTATCCATTTTTAATACTCAGTTACCATAAGGAATCCTGCATTGATCTGTTTGGAAACTTCTTCTTTGGTCTTCAAAGCCCATTCTGGCCGGAACTATCTTAATTTTTGTTTGACCAGTTTAGCATCGGGGTATAGAGGGATACGGTGTTGGACAATATCAGGATCAATTCTGGACATATCCTCGTAAGACCATGCAAATACATCTTTAAATTCTTTTAATAAAGTTATTAATTGTTCTTGTTCAACTAAGGATAAAGAAGAACCAATTTGCACATTTTGTGGATTAGTTTTATTACCCAAATTTATTGACAAAGTTTCTTCAATTATAGGTTGGGTACGCATTTCTTCTTCTCTTTTTATTAAAAGTTTTATTTCTTCGGGGATATCCCCGTCAAAGTCAAAATCGACGAAAAACGTAAGAAATAAATTAGACAAAGCAGAGTAACTGAAAATCTCGTTCATTTCATTAAAATAAGAGGGAATTACAAACTCGAAGGCATAAATAGGGAGAGGTGCATCAACAGATGCGCCCTCGATTACAGACACCGACTCAAACCCGGTCTCACAATGTGTACATCAAAAGACTTAGTGGTCCAATTCTTCACCTCTTTTGCAGCTGCATTAACAATGAGCTTAGTGCAATCGGCTGGTGCACTGAAGCCCATCAATAGGCAGTTTTGATCAGTGACCTGCAGCTGGGCCATCTTCTCATTAAAAAGTATTCCCAAGTCGTTGCCATCCAATCTGTCAGCCTAGTCTTCCTCTTGAACCTTCTTCTCATTCTCTTCCTATTTCACTGTCACTTCTTCTTCTATGTCTGACAACTGATGACCGAAAAAGATCTCCAACCCCGATAGTTTTTGATTGGTTTCCTCGTCGACCATGGCTCTGGAAAGCCGCAGCATGAGAAATTTTCTCCTTCTTTGACAAAATGTCCATTGAGCGTTCCAGGATAATTGACCTTCTGTCCCTTCTTAGGCCCTTCCAAATCTTCCTCCGTTGGCTCATACCTAAGGCTAAAACGGTGCAAAGTCGGTAATACTTGAACGGATTTTGGGATTCCCTGCTGCTTATGCCCTATTCCCATTCCAGGGAAAAAGGACATTTTTCTCATCATTGTTACAGCCCGTGGGTTGATATATATTTTCTCCTCATTCAACAACATCTGTACAATCTGATTTTTGTCAAACTAGAAGCCACTAAGCGATACATCATTTTCACCATGCTGTACTTCCAACAGAGTTAAGCCCTCTCCTCCTCTTGGGGGATAAATGCTATCTTCTCAGTGAATAGTTAAAATTGCCCCATTTCTTATTAGCTTCAGTTTCTGATGGAGAGTTAATGGTACAGCCTGGACACTTGGGTCATGCAACCAAGGTCTACCCAACAACAAGTTGAAAGACGCTGGTACGTCTAGTACATGAAACGCGATCGACATTTTTAAGGGCCCTACTGATATCACAAATGACAGCAGTCCCAGTATGTTCCTCCTTGTGTTGTCATAAGCCCAGACTCCTTAATTGCTCGGTATGACGTGCTTCGTCTTTAGTCCTAAACAAAGTGTTGTTTAGAGCAGACATACATTTAATGCAGACTCGTTGTTGATGAGGGTCACAGGGACCCATTTGTCCAGGCACTTAACAGTAATGTGCAGTGGTTTATTGTGATTCATTCCCTCGACTAGTAGATCTTTATCAAAAAAAGAAATGACTTTTGGTTCTACCACCGGCAGAATAAGTCCAATCAGTTGTTCTGGGGTAGCATCTTTTGAAACACTGGCTTTATTAAGAACCTTTAGCACAACTTGTCTGTGTTTATGCGAGGCCATCAATAGCCCCCAAATGATGATGTTAGCTTGCGTCTTCTTTAACTGCTTCAGCACTGCACATCTTCTTCTTCATGTTCTTTTTTCTTTCCTTTTTTCACTTGGTTGCCCCTTTTCCAGCTGGGCTGGCTTGAAATGTCACCCGCTTCTAGTTAGATGTTCTATTTTCTTATCGGGATCCCATAATACTGTTATTGTGTCATTGGTTTGTCGCATCTCGTTCACAAGCGAAGGGCTTTCGAATGCCCATAAATCTCCTAAATCCGTGATTACCATTCTTCCTCTTCTCTCCTCATCATCTTCGATGGCTCATGTATTATCAATTTGTTCCCATATATCCTATTCGATAAAGTCCACCTGTTGTTCTTGAGCGGCCCAAAAATTGGTCCATTCTGCTCCATCGGACTTCAGCACAACTCTTACTAGCCAATAGGATTGCATTTCATCCACATATACCTCTTCCTCAAAAAGTTGGGGAAGGATAACGCCATCGAGCACGTAACCAAACCTATATGGTCAGGCTGGAAAATCCAAAGGCCAATCATCTTCTTCGTTGCGCTCATCTTCTTCCAGTTGAATAGCTGGGAATGCTGTCTGATACCCCTCCCAAGCACTATCATTCTATTCCTCCATCCCGTCTCGACTACCTCTAACCACGATAAATGAGCATGCTGTCTGATCCTCAGTTATTGAAACATGAGGGCGTGGTAGGTATGCTGAACAGATGTGCTGACTCGGGTCCTCTGATTCTCCCAGAGACATGTAATTTACCCCAGCTTGCTTAGAATGATTCAGCAAGGGGTTAGTCGTTATGTTCGATTTTGGAGTTGCGGATGGTGGCGGGATCACTTGTTGTCATTGAGATTCTGGATCTCATGATGCAGCCTCATACATTTATTAGTCAAATGTCCATGACCTTGATGGAAGGCACAGTATTGTGAAGCATTAAATCTTGGCAGTAGGGGATCAGGTATAGATATGGGGTCCAATGGCTTGATAAGCCCTTTCTCGATGAGCCGACTCAGGGCGGTGGACAATGAAATGTTGAGGGGAGTGAACACCCTCCTTGGCCTCTGTTGCTGTTGACCGTTATTTGACTAATGGGTATTGTTGGATGGCTGGGCAGAAGAGGATGGGTTCAGCAGGTTTACCTTGTTCAAGCGATACATGAGGTTGGTGGTGGCAGTTTGGTTTTGGTTGTTTGCGGGGAAGGTCCTCTTGGGTTTTCGGCTCGATTTGGCTTTCTCGATATCCCCAGACTAGATTGCATCTTCTATCTGAACTCCGACATCAAACAATTGCTCGAATGTGGAGAGTGGCTGCATGATCAAATAACGCTTTAATGGGGACTGCAGATTCTTCACTACTATCCTTGCTCTTTCTAAGTGGGCCAATTTGTCATTTTGGTGGCCTTACCCCTCCATCGAGTTAGAAAATCATCAAAAAACTCCCAGCTCTCCTATCGAGTTGTTTCGAGCTCTCTGGTGGTGACATCTAGTTGGACATTATAGCTGTACTAGCTGACGAATGCCGTGGCTATGTCCTCCCAGGTTCTGGTCTTCGCTACATCGAGGGAGAGGAACCATTTCTGAACTATCCCAAAAAGAGATCGGTGAAAGAGCTGAGCCTTCAACTGGTCATCAATTTTCATTGGCGATAGGGTACCAACATACATTCGAAGATGAATTCTGGGATCTTTAGTTCCGTCGAACTTCTTCATATTTGGCATTTTAAACTTTTTTGGTAGCTTAGCTTCTGGAAACGAAGATAGTCCATCCACATCTAGCATGTATTCTTCGATTCCTTTGGCCTTTCTAAGAACCTTCTCCATCCAGTTGATCTTTTCAACCAATACAGATTCTCTAGACTGAGCAGTATTTTCTTCCTCAACTATCACCTGATGAGGGACTTGTGGTGGTGGTAGAACAACTTACAGTCCATCGGGGACCTAATTATCATCCCAAAAGTCTTTCCCATGACCATTTGGGTTATCATGCTGTTCATTCGGTATTGGCAAATGGCCTTGAATTGCCCGAATCTGTGCCTGACACTGACTCTGAGCTTGAGTTTGCTGCTCTACGGCCTTCTGTATTTCAGTAATAGCCCTCATTAGAGATGTTAAGTTCACCTCATTTTCGGCCATTTCAGCCGACTATTCAGATACCCTATAGAGTCTATCGGTCACTAATCTTTTCCAAACACGTGTCTACTGTACTTTTCTTGGCCTAATGGTAAATCCACAAAGAAACCTAGATCCCAAAAGTCAGAATAATCAGTATCAAACACCTCCCAGATAAGCATTCTGACGACAGATAGCAAATATCTCAGACACCCAAAACAATAAATCATGAGCAGATAAACACAGAGACTGAAACAATGCCCCTGCCGGGCACATACTGGCATCATATCAACAAGATAACTCGGGATGATGGCTAAGAAGAAGATTAACCAACTTCTAAAGGGAAGGTTTATCTAAACAGACGACACTCTGGTAAGAAAATAGAACTAGACTGAGAGGACCGATTTAAAATTTTAAGAAAAAATGGACAGCATAACGATAGGAAAAAAAGAATTAACTCTCACAGGTATGACAAGGGTAGCTTAAACAAAGGCGGAGGAGAAACTAACAATCTAGGGAGAACCTGGAAGAAAGAGAGAAACTATCCTAGAGGCTACAGAACGAAACATGGGGATGACTCTGAGAAAATTATGGTGTGGAAACCAAACATGGTGAAAACAAAACCCGAGTAAGAACCCAAAGGAAAAAAACTACCCTAATCAAAGGATAACGAAAAACTCGAGCCGAACCCAGAAAAGGAACTAGCTTAAACCCGGACGAAGCAATCCTAACAATACGTAGGTAAAACATACAATTAAGAAAAATACATAATTCTACTAGGGTTAGCAGCGTCTAATGGGGGTTTCTAAGTTTACTATATGCAAAATGTCAGTTTTGGTCAATTGAACATGGTACCTTCTGAATAGAGCCGGGTATATACCTCCCACGCTTGGAGTGGTGCAAGACATGGTCAAATAGTACGCCCGAACTCTTTTACTGCACCTATGAAAGCGTACAGTCAGTAAGGGTTTTTCGTCTTCCCAACAATCCCTGAAACAGATGAACGTTCAGGGCATCGGGTCTACCAGGCCAGGGGGTTTGAAGAACAATGCACATGCGTGCGAAAATAAAAATGAGAAATTTTATTAAGAACCAATGATACTTTCAAGTCTAGCCCTCTTATTTGATTTTGGAAACCAGTTCCTAACAGAGTCGCAAGAAAATACTATGGCGTTGGGATTTTGGGGGTTTTGAAAAATATTTTAAAAATATGAGAATTCAAAGATGTTTAGAAAAATATTTTAAGACCTTGAAAATCAACTTTTGAAAACTCCATTTTTATTGAAAATAGAGTCGCCACTTAATTTTTGAGAAAAAATAAAAAAAAATAAAAATGGCTATTGATGTTGAAAACGTTTAACCAGTGAAAAGGGATCCGGGACTAAGGTACGAATCAAAAAAGGTGTTTGGCCTCCCATTCACCTAACCGTAAGGTTGGCCTCTACTAATCATCATTGATTCTTTAATAGAATCTCTCAAATGCATACAAATAAAAAAAGTAAAGGCAAAGAAAGAACATCCAAAATTAAATATGAAAAATACATAACATATATACATAATACTCCAAATAAAACAAATATCAAAATAAAAATTTTAAATCCTATAACATGCAATTTCTAATTAAATGATACATAGAACACTCTCACTTGCAATATTCACAAAATGGACCTAAACTATCATATTATGCATAAAATAATAAAAACGTGCTAGAAGTTACTAAAACTACTTAAACATGAATTTGCTACAAAAATGATCTAAACAATTCATAATACTAAACTAATCATGCATATCTTTAAGTTATCAAAAGTATAATCAAAATAAAAATATGTGAGATTTCTACATTAAACATTTACCAAAATGATGGAACCCAATAAAAAAATTTTTATGATAAGAAAATGTTTAAAAATTTGAAAGAAAAAGAAATAAAGAGAAAGTTTTACAAAAGAAATATTAAGTCAAAATAAGGAGGTTTTAGAAAATGCTATTAGACTACTAAAACAAAACTAACTATTCACACATTTTATATTTTAAATTAAAAGTAAAATTAAAAAAATAAAATAAACAAATGAGTTTCAATTATTAAAAGACTCTTTTGTGATTCTTTTTTGGTTTAATAATATGAAAGAAAGGAAAGAAGTGTTATGAAAAGAAAATAGAGTTATATAAAAAAATAAAATGGTGGTTTATAGTAAATACTATTATTAAGAGAAAAGAAACACTAATATTAAAAGAAAAAAAAAGAAAATATTATAAGAAAATTTAAAACTAGTGATAAAAGAGAAGAAAAAGAAATAAAATGCTAACAAAAAAAAAACTACATTAACATTAAAAGAAAAGAAAAAGTTAGAAAATAAAAACTAGAAAAAAGAACATTAAACTAAAAGAAAATAAAATGAATATTAGTATTAAAGAAAAGAAAAAGAGACTTAAAAAGAAAGGAAAAAAAATTAAAGCTACACTACATGAAAAAGGAAATAAAAATAAAAATTACATTACAAGAAAAAGAAAATAAAATTACATTACATGGAAAAGAAAATAAAAATAAAAATTACATTACAAGGAAAAGAAAAGAAGATGGGAAATAATTGAAGAAATTTTAAACTAACACTTAAAAGAAGAGAACATTAATATTACAAGAAAAGAAAATAAAAGAATGCTAGAAAAATAAAAGAAATTAAATACAACTATTTAACTAAAATGTGAAATGTAGTATTAATTACTACATTCACATAAATGTAAATGTATTATGATAACAATTAACAACATTAACAAGTTGTAATAGCCAAAATATATCAGCACTACTTTGATAAATGAATTAGAGAAAAAGACAATGTGCTTAGTGTGGATGTATAAACTAAGAAATTAATTAAAAAGATTAAACTAAATAAAGCAATTTAAATAATAAACATGGTTAATTACATAAACAAAAGAAATGCACAAATTGAAATTGAAAGTTAACCCGATCACTCCAATATAGAGGAAATGGAGTTTAGAAGAATCGGGGATCCAAACGAGATACCTAGATTGCTGGGAAATCCTTAAGTCGGGAATGTGCTTCAACGGTCTACTCCTCGAGTGGTGATCCAAGGCAAGGCTTCAATGTAGGCGTCAGGGGGTTTGAATCTCGGTGTCTCGGCAGGGTTTCGACGTCAGGACTCTGAATTGCTCGGCAACTCTGTAGAATTTCTCTCACTAAACCTCTCACTAATTTTCTCCCCAGCAAAACACACCAGGGGTACGGTATTTATAGAGTTCTTTAACCAATGAGATGTTGTCACGTTTTAGGGCATGTCAAGCCAATTGGAGTTGGCGGTCGCCATAATGTAAGTTGGCGGTCGCCATGTTTTTGAAAGATTCTACAAAGTTCTATGGTGGTCGCCACAATACAAGTTGGCGGTCGCCAGGATAGAGGTGGTTGTCGCCCCTTTTGGTTAGGGTTTCCAAGCGGTTCTATTGGCGATTGCCACAATAAACATGACGGTCGCCTTACCTGGGCAGCAAGTTTCGAAGGTTCGACAAACTTTCATTGGTTTGAAGGTTCTGGGTTCAAATACCGAGCTTGGATCACTTCCCGAGGATCGAACTGAAGCACTATTTCACCTGTTTTCATCATCAGATTTGCCTAAGATTAGGCGGGGTCAAATTGGGGTGTCTAAAGTTGCCTCTGTTGGGAATGTATACTGAAAAAATCATGCATTTTTTGTATTTTATTATGGATCCCTGGCATATTAATGAGAAACAATTTGAGATGATTTTGCATTTATGATTTCATATTTATATTTGTGATATATGAATGCATAGTCAATATATTCTATCAAGTATTTGACTCGGTGCGTGCTGCACGGAAGATCGGGTCATAAGTTCTGACAGATTATACAGGTAGGCTCACAATCG